>CM045728.1:44889849-44994849 GCA_024760905.1 Plotosus lineatus
GGCTGGCTTTCCCAATCCTTCTGTAATGCATTTTAATATATTCTAATACAAAACCCTCTCGAAAACACGTTGTCTTTGTTGTATTGATTCAAGTTCAACAGTGAAGAACATCACTTAAAACAAGGCACTAATTAGCAACATTACTGGCAATTGTTTCTATATTTAATTCTCACTCTATTTACACAAGAAACCATTTGCAGACCATGAACTATTCACACAATTTGGATCAGGTTTCATTTTTAGTAGCACCCTAAT
The DNA here is from genome assembly GCA_024760905.1 of Plotosus lineatus. NCBI lineage: Eukaryota > Metazoa > Chordata > Actinopteri > Siluriformes > Plotosidae > Plotosus > Plotosus lineatus. Next base: position 44,890,105 of record CM045728.1, read on the forward strand.
TTCTTCTGATTCTTTCGATTATGTAATCTTTAAATACTGTAGTCTCTTCTGTTTAGTTGATCTTATTTAAAGCAGAGCGCCACCTGGTGCCCAACACTGAGACTCCCTGAGAGTGAGACGATAATGTTCCCATGTTGTCTTTCTGTTCATGTGAACACTTGTCATTACTGAACAATCAACTTCCTTTTATTTTACATTACTGCAAGTTATTTCCCTGCTTCAAATTTAAATATGAATAACAACATAGCTGCAACAAAACTGGTGATGTTGACTGCAAATTTACACGTCCTGCCGATTGAAATAGCTTTTAAAGACACGCAGATCCGATTCTCCTCACATTTAACATGTATATGTAGATGTATATGTTCAGATGTCGTTCAACAACCGCAAATACCCAGCATTCTCATGTCTCTGCCAATAGTCAATATAGTATGTGCACATTCAACAAACATCACTGCAGGGTTTGACAGCTGAGATATCAGAAAACATTTGATCAGATTGCACTAAGTACATTAAATTACAGCAGTAGAGTCGATATAGACATGTATGTCCAATCAGACGTATTTATGTAAATTAAGCTCATCAGAACAGAGACAAGTTACAAGCAGGGTTAGAGACATTAGATAAAAAAAATGGAGATTCATAGATTCCTTTTATTGACCCTCTCTGTATGATTGGTGAGGGAAAAAAGCACTTGCTGAGCACAAACCTCAGGAAGGCCTAGAAATCCCCATATGAACCAAAATGTCCACAAATGTTATCATATCTCACAATGTTAAAGAATCCTTTATAAAATTCCTTGATGCAGAATTTGATCTGAATCATCTCCAAAATGAAAGTCTACCTTTTCCAAAGCTTCATGCCTGATAGCCATCTCTTGAGAATACACACACAACTTTTTGGATAATGCCGCCAAACACACACACACACACACACACACACACACACACACACACACACACACAGGTAAAACATAACTTCCTTGCTCTGCACGGGAATGACGTGTTCATTCTCAGAATAATTGAAAACATGTTCAGAGTTTATGAGGTTTATCAAAATTGGAAAGAAGAAATAGTATGAGACCCATGCCTGCCCGGGTTTCCTCTGGGTGGTCTGTTTTTTTTCCCCACAGTCCTGAGACATGCACAGTGGGCTGTTCCAAATTGTCACTGGGTGTGACTGTGAATAGTTGTGCGTGTTGGCCTTGTGATGGTCTGGCAACATGTTTAAGGTGCACTTCGCCTAGTATTGGCTGAGGTCCAGCCTTCCTGCAACCCAAGTAGAAATGAGCGGTTCGGAAAAGTAGTGATGAGTAAATGGTCTCACCATTTAATCATGTCTGTTGATTCTATGAGCTTTTGTATACAAGGTGTATTAGGGAACTGGATATTGATTTTAACTGTATACCTCGATAGGGAGAACCTTCAAACTGGGGGCTCTTCCCAGGTCCACACACACCATCTGATAATCACAGATCACGTTTGATACAACCACAGACTTTATACATGGAATAAAAGCTCATGCTGGTCAACAGACAAGTCTGGTGTGACCGGGAGTATCTTGGGTGAAATCAAGCCCCTGTGGTGGTTCAGTGATCCGATCCCAGGCTAAACTGATGTAATGAACCATATACATGCAAACTATGTATAAATAGTTAACAAATTACATACTGTACGTGTTAGTATAAAATGGCCTGAGGGAGCAGGCTTAGTGACACAGGTACAGGACCATCCGACTGATAATCAGCAGGTTTAATGTGGGAGAGGGCTGACTTCAAGCACTCTCCATTACCTGACTCATCTGCCACCCAAGCCTGCACGCTGTGGCAAATTATCTTCACACTCATCCCAGGAGACCGGGTGTGCGCGTGTGTCTGAAAATTGCCATCTGTAAGGAAGGAAAGTGATGTCTGCGGATGTGTGCTGCAGTGTGTGCGTGTGATTGAGAGAGAGAGAGAGAGAAAGAGAGAGCGAGAGAGAGAGAGGGTGAGTGTCTGTGTGTGTAGATAATCACCAGGTATTGAGTTTTCTCCCCCCCCCCCCCCCCCACCTACCCCTCCCGCAGCTTGCTGAGCATCGTCATGGGCCGTCTGCCCAGTAGGGTGAGGTAATGTCTAGGTTTAATGCCAGCCTCCCACACCAGCACACACACACACATCGTGGGCACACACGCATAGGCTCAACAGGAAGAACAGCAGGTACAGCAACTTCCAAAATGGCCACTATTGTGACTCCTAATGATTACGATAACATTATTAGCCTTCTGCTAACGAGCTGCATCACAGAACCTCAGCACCCATTCACCCACTTCTAAATACTGCTGGAATTCTACAAACCACCCACCTGAATCTTCGAAGAACAATTGCACTAATAGCTACCAACCAGTGTGCAAACACACCAAAATATGCCACATGGCACAAAAAAGTGACAGAGAGTAGCTTTACTTGCCTAGATTAATCACCCAGGCATCATCAATATGCCAGAGGGAATACATCCTGGATAACATTCTACGAAAACAAGTGTCATTTGATAAAACTGCACAGGCGTGACCCGACAGAGGGCGTGAGAGAGCGTAGCCATAAGCAGCAGTACTCAGATCTTGGTGGCCCATGGCCAGCTTGCATGCTGTCTGCCACGCTCACACTCCTTTTTTTAATAAACCTGTCAGCAGCTACATGCCGACAGCATTGGACACACACAGACCGCAGCGACTCAAGGGGCACAGAAATGAACATATCACCAATGATGTCTACACAAGGGACATTACAGTGATAGAACACAATGCAGAGCTGGAGAGGCAGGAATGCAATTGCAAGTCCACCGGTCAACGTCAAATAAAATCTCATGTGAATCAGGCCAGCTATGACAGTCAACATCCAAATAAATCCATTTGCTCTCAGGATGGAAAGTTTTTATCATATAACTGAATATGATCACTTAGAATAACTCTACGTAGGTTAGCAGGGATTCTTGTAATAAAACAAAATTGAAAAAACATCTTTGGTGGCGATTTGGTTTTGGAGATATTACAGTGTTATAATTATATATAGATAGCATATATCTCGATACAGATAGGTGACAAACCGATGCAAACTCTAGTGGCCTTACATTTTAGCCTCACATCTTCCCTTTAGTGGAAAGAGCCCCGTCTACACAGAGAAATTCTAAGTGATCATATTCATCATTTGATAAAAACTCTCCATCTTGATAGAAGTGCTCTCTTCCTGGATGAAAATGTCTTTTGTCTACAGGGCACAAGGGCTCACTGAATGATATGGTAGGTCGTCTGTTGGGCTTTTTACGCCCGAGCCTAGTGGCTCATCAGGCCGGTGCTTATTCCCGGTTTCTGTAGCATGAAGCTACCAAGAGTTCATCTTCTCCTGGATAGGACGCTAGTCTGTCGTAGGCTACCTTCCCAGAATTTTTTTTTTTTTTTTTACTGGTACCCACTGATACTGCTGGGTGAACAGAGGCACACTTGTGGTTAAGACCTTGCCCCGGGGTCTTAGCACAATGGGAGTCTAACTGGGATTCAAACACACAACCTCCTGATCATGAGCTCAGCAACCTAACCACTACGCCACCGGTCCCACCACTGAATGATATAATGAGTGTACATCCTATGCTATTGCCTTCACGGTGAACAAATCTCAATTGAACATTTCTATGGTTGATTCTGGACCCATGTTTAAAAAAGACCTCTGATCCATCATCATCATCATCATCATCATCATCATCATCAACAACAACAACACCATAAACGGTAACAGCTTTACCGTTATAAATACTGTCCTTAAGAAGGTCCCAACACCCTATTAAGTGCCAAATATTTTCTTCTGCTCTGTCATCTCCCTAAAAGTATCAGATTAGAACAGTGACCAAGTGTGAAGCCAAAGAAAACAGTAGAACCTGTTAATCTGAATTTTTTTTTTTTTTTTGCTTTTATATTCAAATATGCCTCATCCTGTCAATGATGAGGCATGAAGTCATTTTATCATCATCCAAGCTGTTGTAGAAACTGTCCCCGACACACTGTAATATCAGATTCACAATTCACATTTAGTCATGTCACAATTATCTTTCAAACTTTTTTTTTTTTTTTCCTTTGGTAAATTCTAGTTACTGTATGGGTGGCACAATGAAGGTAATTGTTAGAATGTCCACCGCACAGCAAGAATCTCGCGGATTTGAGTAACGGCCTTGCACGTTTCTGTGTGGAGTTTGATGTTTGTGTGGGATTCCTCAAGGTATTTCACAGTCCCCAAACATGCACATTAGACTAATCAACTGTTCTAAATTGCCCCTAGGTGTGGTGGTTGTGAGTGTGAATGGTTGTGTGTATGTGTTGACCCAATGATGGTCTGGCAAGCTGCTCTGGATGTACCCCACCTTTGCCCCTAAGTTGGCTGAGATAGTCTCTCCACAACCCGAATAGGATTAACCCATGGCCTGTGCCATTCCATGGCCAACAGCTAGCTTCACTTACTGGTGTGCTAATAGGTGTAGCTTTTGAAAGGGGTTTAACTGAGCATAGCCTTTTGTAGACCTCTTGCTACATCAGACCTTTCAAAGTTCCTACACAGAGACCAACCAAAAGCATGCTCAAGCGTACTAGCGTGAGCACTAAGAAAGTGGCCAGTTGTTAAGTTCAGTTCATTTTCTGTAACCGCTTAACCCTAATTAGCGTTGCGGGGAGGCTGGCGCCCATCCCAGCTGACTCCGAGCGAGGGCAGAGTACACCCTGGACAGCTCGCCAGACTATCGCAGGGCAACGTGGCCAGTTGGTCTGTATAAAATACATAATACAGCTTGAACAAACATAAACACAAGGCAAGAAATAAAAAAATAAATATGTATAAATTTATATTCCTTCAAAGACCGAGACAGGATCTCTTACACCAGGATTACTGGCTGAGCAGGAAAACTTGCTGTCTCTGTTTCCATGACCTACTTTTCCAGACCCATAACACGAAAACATAACCAACAATAAGCAGAGAGAAAACACTATTTTAGAAAATCTGCTGACACATTCAATCTGTCAAACACTATAGCAAACAACAACAACAACAACAACAACAAAAAACCTAGCCTCCTTTGCTGTATCTGGAGAGCCATCATCCTGAATTAACATTTAACACAGTACTTTTTTCTCAAGATTAAACATGTATTCACTGAGGGGGGAAAAAAAGCCCAGAGTGGCCGGCTTGTCTGGCTAGTCAGCTGTGCTGGGTTAAAACATGGCCGCTGGAGACTGACTCCACACTGCAGAAACTCCCATCATCTCCCTGTACCGCCTGTATAATCTCTTCTATGGAGACTTTATTGTTTTTGTCGAACATTCATTATGTCTGACAAGTACGTGACTGCGAGTCGTCTGTATCTCATGTGACAGGAAAAGCTGAGTGGAATTTTAACTAGACACAGAAACCTGCTATAATAGAGTCATACACTTTTAGAAATGGATGGTGCTCAACAGTACCCTCGAGTGCACATTTTACCAAGAACCATTAAAGCTTTACTCTAGAAAGTAATTACTGTCCATTTATGCACTTTAAATCTTTTTTTAAAGCTACACAATATACACATTTAAAGGTGAAAGATGCATACTAAAGGTACAAAAAGGTAGGAGTATCACTCCAGAGAGGAGGAAAAACACAGTTTGGTATCATTTTCTCTGAGGGTAGAGCCCTGCTCTGCGGCAACACCAAAAACAGCTGCTGTTGTCAGGGCTCTGTCAGGAAACAAGAGAGTTTATATGAGTCCCTTTCAATTATATTACTGTACACCCGACCTCATACATTCCTGTATGAACATTTGAACAACTTTAAACCGTTCACATGTTCAGAGAGGGAAAAAAAAAAAAACATGAAAAGAACATGGATCAGGGTGGGAGGGTTTACTCTGCACGTAGAGGAAAACTGTTAACCATGGTAACACGAGCAGATCGAAAAAAGTGAGTGTTTTAAGTGAGAGAGCGAGAGTGAGACCGAGAGAGAGAGAGAGAGAGAGAGAGAGAGAGAATGAGTATTCAAGTAATAAAAATGAATCTGTGTATGCCAGACACCATTTAAAGAAGCTATTACAGAACAAAGCTACTAAGATTGCAACTTCCCAAAAAATTTCCCCATGAAAGATTTATGGATTAATGGTTGTGTTGCATCAACAGTGAAAAATGACTAATGTGAATCTGAGGTGCTCGGTGTTGAGCGGAGGAGCTGCCTATAACCTGGAGCGCAGAACGGGCCTCAGCCAGCATACTAATACCAACAGCTGGGTCCTTTTAGCCTGACCACATCATCTGCATCTCAGCACCTAATTGGCCGGTTTGATAGGAAAGCTGGGTCTTTTCTCTTCTGCCTACCAGCCGCTGGTCTATTCACTACTGTATCTCTTATTCCACACACATGCGACAACACACACACACACACACACACACACACACACACACACACACATGCACACACACACATGCACACACACAAACGGTTGAACTTCAAATAGACTGCCTTCATGTTCTTTTCCTCTCTGTGTGGCCTTCTCTCTCCTTTTAGTCTTTTCCTTTTTTCTCCCACTGGATTTCATTTTGGCCTTTGAGCCAAACCTGATTCTACTCCTGGAAAAAAAGCAATTCTTAAGACTAGTCCATTTATTGCTGCGCTTTCTTCTTTTTGTCCCCACCGTCGCTCTCCTACTCTTTGAGAGAAGAGAGGGGAGCTGTCAGTTTCCCACCTTTAATGGTCCCAGTTGCATCATTATCCCCAGTACCCACTTTACTGTGGATAGGAACAAGAAGGGAGGGATGACGGTGTGTATGTGTGTGTGTGTGTGTGTGTGTGTGTGAGAGAGAGAGAGAGAGAGAGAGAGAGAGAGAGAGAGAGAGAGAGAGAGAGAGAGCGGGAGGGAGGGGATTGTCCCTCAAACTGGGTGGCACGCAGGACAAAATGACAAAGAGAACACCGAAGAAAAGACTCCAGTAAACCCTTCCACCACCCCACTCCGCTTCCCTTGTCAGGTGACACTGTCTGATACCCATCTGTAATGATGCCGACAGCAGCAACGTCTCGAACAGCCATGACTAATGTGACGACGTGTGGGGTACTACAATCAAAGAATCCTATGCAATGATCGGATGCAGGAAAGTGAGTCCCTATTCAGAGAGGCAGTATTTTTTTTAGCCATTTAGCACTTGGGCCAGGGATGCTTAATGCTTTGGATTTGATATAAGAGGTGTCTGAAATTTATCTTCACAACTTTTATCCAGTATAAAAGAGTCAACCTAGAAGGTGTATAAATAACAGCATGCTGCCATTTTACAGAGAAACACATAACGTTTCTCAAGTTTTTTACAGGTCTTCTCATCTTCATTGATGTATATGTTATGGTTATAGTGTATGCTTAATACTTGAGTGTTTGGCCCATCACGACTAGTACTTATAATGACTGTAATGTCATGATTTTTCTAAAAAAGAAAATACTCTGGTTTCTTTCTAATGTGTGCTAATCAATATTACATTTAGTGTCATACTTAAGAAAAATAATGTTCAGACACAAAACTGAGCACTCTAAATTGCCTGTAGATGTGAATGTGAGTGTGAATGATTGTTTATATTAACCCTGCAATAGAAAGGCAACCTATTCAGGGTGTACCCCACCCTCTTACCTGAAGCCAGCTGGGATTGACTCCAGCTTCTCTTGCATCCCTAACAAGGTAAAAGGTAAGGATAGTGAATACAGTAAATGAATTTTTAGATGCCCTATAAATAAATATTTGGATTTTCCTTGTAAGTAAAATCAATTAATTGTGTAGAAAAAAATCAGAGAAACTCCAGTAACCAAAAGTACTGTAACTCACCAGGCCATCGCAGGGTCAACACTCGCACAACCATTCGTACTCACTGTCACATCTACAGGTAATTTGGAAGAGTTAATTATCCTACTGTGCATGTTTTTGGACTGTGGGAGGAAACCACAGTACCTGGAGGAAACCCGCACAAGCACGGGATGAACATGTAAACTCACAAATCTCATCTCAAACTGCTTTCAGTAAGAATCCATCACCTGCATGAAACTATTCATTTATTTATTCGATTTTTTTGAACCGCTGAATCCAAGTAGGTTTGTGGGGAGCCTGGAGCCCATCTCAGCCATCTCTGGGCAAAGGCATGGTACACCCTGAACAGCTTGCTAGTTCATTGCAGGAACAGCACATAATTATTTATACTCACATCTGGGGCAATTAGGAATGACCAATTAGTCTAATGTGCGTCTCTTTGGACTGTGGAAGGGAACCAGAATACCTGGAGGAAAGCCATGCAAGCGTGGTAAGAACATGCAAACTATACACACAAATGCTTTCACTAAGCCTGATACTTGTAGCCAGGACCTTCATGCTGTGAGATAGACGTGCTAACCACTACGCCACCGTGCCGCCCAGGCACCAGTTAGGTTAGTGGACCACATTTTCATTTTCATGCCAAATTAAAACAAATGAACGGAGAAGTGCTTACTCAAGGTCAGTAAAACACAAATAAATCTATTAAACTACCTAATTTCTACTTGCTTCATTGATATGGAAATGGTAATGTTCAAAACAATAAAGACTTCAATAAGCCACCATAACTCTCAAGTCATCAGACATCTTCAAAAAAGCTGAATTACTTTTACTTTCTTCTGAACATCAAAGGGACAATGGCCAATAGAGAGAATCGAAGAGATCACAAGAATGTGCTTCAAAACGCCTCTAAAACACATAAAGTACATGAAAAGTGACAAAACAAGCGACGCATTCAAGCCTCATTTTTCCCAAGTCACATAAAAAGGCTCTTTAAGACATTTTCACTTGCATTCAGCTGCTTGTCTTTCCAGTAGGGCATTTTGGGGAGCAAAACAACTCCATCAGCCATTGCTTCTACTCTCTCTTGAGCAACTTCAATACCTCGATGCCTGACTTTGCCTCTCGTAGAGTAATGCAACTGCATAGAGAGGAGATGACGTCAGTTTGGCAATGAGAACGTTAGCATGAGAATGTGGTGGGCTCAGATTAGTGCAAGTTGATGAGGATTACGCATGGAAATCCCAAACTCAAACAAACTGAAGGCGGTGCTCTTCACTCAAAACAAGACTCAATCAAAGACATTGAACATGACCTGTGTGACCTCTGACCCACGATCAGTCTGGTTAAATACTGTAGAGACAAGGGGTTGGCACAGTAGAGCGAACGGAGGAAACAGAGATTGCAAAAAATTGCAAATAAGATTCCTGCGAGGGACCACCTAGGTACACGTATAATGAAATAGAAAACAAATCATGTGCTGTGTGGGGTCTGAATATTTACAGCTGAAACAATAAAATTAATCAATGAGAGAAGAAGCATAATTGTGTTGTTCCCAATCCTGTACTGAAAGGCCTGGGCCTTTTTATTTCAATACACTTAAATATACCAAATTCAAGTAAACATCAAATCTTATAACTTACGAACAGTATCACAGTAGAAAAAAATACCCAAAACATATGTGCAGACAAACCAGATTATCAACCAATTACATGACTTTCCCCACTCTTGTACCCTAATAACTCATAGCATGTATTGAATAATATGCTCCTTGATGAATAACGATAAATCTGAATGGCACGACACAAACAAATTAGTCTTTCCTAACAGTAAAAAAGTGTCCCACAGCAGCATTTAACCTTATAAGACCCAAATTCAACCCCTCTGTTCCTTACCACCAGAAAACTATTGAACTTGATACCTCCATCTCACTGGAGCACGGAATGCAATGATCGTGGCGGAAAGGCGTGGAAAGCACTATACGGAGGAGCTTCGGCATTTTTACACGGAAAATGGTTCAAAAACCTACGGGAAAATTGTACCTTCGGAACACCTTCAGAAAGTTCATGGAATGTGCGGAAAAGACACGGAAATACCGTGGAATGTCGGAATAGATGCATGAAAGCGCTCGGATTACCTTCGGAACCAATGCAGATTGCAAAGGAAGACCTTCGAATAATTCACGGAACGTTCACGGAAAGCACGGAACACTCGAGGAACGACTACGGCACTACTCCATTTTAGAAGGAAGAGCTACGGAATGATTGCGGAACAGGCGGAATGAAGACGGAACTTTCATGTTCAACACGGAATGACTAAAGAATGACAGAGGAATGACTGAGGAATACCCGCCGTAACCACGTTTCAATGAGGAAAAATCAGCAAAGATCAAACGATTTGCTCCTGACTCCGTATATAAATACAGTACGCGGATTCAACCAAGGAATCTCATTCTCTCATTCATACTTTATGTTTATAATGTACTATATGTTTATAATTTGGAATATGTTTAAAATGAACAATAAATTAAAAAATTAACATGTGTTTGTAATTTACAATATGTTTATAATGCACTATACGTTTATAATGCACAATAAATTAAAAATTTAACATAGGTTTGTAATTTACCATATGTTTATAATTTCCAATAAATTTAAAATTTAACATATGTTAATGTTTAATATCAATAATGTCAATACGTTCCTTTTATTTGCACCTCAATAAATCATTCCAGACTAAAAACCATGCACACAAGTCCAAACCACAGTGATTATAACTTCAAAACTTTATTACATGAACAGGAAAACAACAAAAAAATAAAGTGAATGAACTGAAATAATTTAATATTTATAGTGGAAGCGACTTCCGTGAGTGTTCCACAAATCTCCGTGTTATCCGCAATCATTCCGCAAACCTTCCGTGAGTATTCCGTGGGCATCCGTAGATGAACGCAAATGTTCCAGAGCCACTTTTGACCATCCAGAAGGGGGGGGGAGGCTCGCGGCATGATCACGGAACGTTTGAGGAAATGACGGAACGTTTGGGGAAGGACTGCGGAACCAAAGGGAATGCTGTCGGAAGATTTTTCTGTGAACAGAAGATGTCGCAGAAGATTTTGGCCTGTCGGAAGCGGAGGAACACATTCGGAATCATACGGAAGGACACGGAAGATGATGGAACGACTGAGGAACGTTGGAGGATGACGACATTTTTGCTTCCACAAGTCTGCCACGCTCCAGTGAAATGGGGGTATGAAGTTTTGCAAAAGATAATTACTCAGTGCACCTTTTATATTTACATTATATATATATATGTACAGGGATCCCTCACTTTCTGTGGGAAATTGAGACCGAGATCCCCCCGTGATGGCTGAATTCCACAAAGTAGGATGGAAACCCCCCCCCCGACTAACGTATACGTACAGTACATGTATATGTGCATATAATATCAATAAATATATATTCGACACTATAAATGCTTATAATAATATTATAATGCATAAGATGTAAATAAAATATAAACACACACACACACACGCAGATGCATACCTCACATAAAAATGTAAGTAGTTTTGATGGGGGGGGTTTAGGTTGTTTTTTTTTGTTTTTGTTTGTTTGGTTTTTTTTTTTGCATAATTGGCCTTGTTTTGCGAGAAGTAGTGAGGGATCCCTGTATATATATGAGGATCTTACAAGGACATACACACAGTATAGTTGGGAAAAATATGAGGGAGTGGGGTCTCAAGTGTGCATTGATTGCCATACTTTGGTAGGTGTTTGATCATGGTAGGATCAAAATCCTAGTGGTAAAACAGGTGGGTGTTGAGTAAGGTAATGGTTAGTCCAGACAGATGGTGGAAAGGGTCATGATTGGTCCAGGTGATTTTTGGGAAGGGTCATGATTAATCCAAGTGAGTGATAGGAAAAATACATGATGATGTCTAGGTGGGTGTTGGGAAGGGACATGATGAATCCAAGTGGGTGTTGGGAGGGCTATGATTAGTCTAAGTGCATGTTGGGAAGGGACACGATCAGTTTAGGGGGGGGTACTAGCAACGGACATGATTAATCCAGATGAGTGTTGGAAGGATTATGATTAGTCCAGATTGGTGTTGGTAAGGTACATAATGAGTCCAGATGAGTTTTGGGAAGGGACATGATTAGTACAGGTGGCTATTGGGAAGGGATATGATTAGTCCAGGTGGGTATTGGAAAGGATTACAGTGGTACCTCACCTTACGAAATGAATCCATTCCAGAAGTGGTTTCGTAACCTGATTTTTTCGTAAGTTGAGTAGCACTTTACATGTAAAAGGCCTAATTTGCTCCAAGGCCCCCAATACTATCCCCTAAACACTTTAAAAATGACAAAATTATACCTTTTAAGGCCTCCTTCTGCTTCAATATCGTACCAATGGTAGACGGGTTTCGGCCATATGTCTTTACGATATCACTCAACCGCATGCCACGAGCCCGCATCTTCTTTTCACTCGCACCGGGAATCACATTCGGGAATCACACATGTGTGTGTGTGTGTGTGTGTGTGTGTGTGTGTGTGTGTCTGTTTTGTGTGTGTGTGTGTGTGTGTGTGTGTGTGTGTATGTATGTGTGCGCGCGTGTGTGTTGACCATGTCTTCTTAGCAGAGTTATAATCTTACAAATGTTTATGCAAGGTTAAAAGTCTGAGCCAAAAAATAAAGTTGCAATGAGCACACTCAAAAAACTCATGAAACAACAGCAACTCTGTCCTTTGCGCATGTTAGAACTCAGTGACGAACAATGGGTCAAAGGCACACGAAAAGCATCATGGGTATTATGTAGATTCAGCTCCATAATAGACAATGGGAGGGAGCTGCATCTCCGTGATGAACAATGGATCAAAGGCACACGAAAGCATCCTGGGTATTATGGAAATGCAGCTCCATAATAGCCAATTGGAGAATGCTGCATCTCAGTGACGAACAATGGGTCGACGGCACACGAAAAGCATCATGGATATTATGGAGATGCAGCTCCAGAAAAGCCAATGGGAGGGAGCTGCATCTCTGTGACGAACAACGGGTCGAAGGCACACATCATGGGTATTATGGAGATGCAGCTCCCTCCTAGCCAATGGGAGGACAGCGGGGCGAGGTGTTTGGGAGATAGCCAATGGGAGAGCAACCCGTGCATTGTTTGAATTTTTGAGATGGCATGTTTCGTAACGTTAAATTTTTTTCGTATCCAGAGATGGAAATTTTAGGTAAATGTGTTTCGCAACTTGGATTTTTCATTTGTTGGGTCTTTCGTAATGTGAGGTACCACTGTATTAGTATTGGGTGTGGGGAAGGATCGTTCATTTTCGGTAACAGTTTCATCCTAATTAGGATTGTGGGGAGGCTGACACCCATCCCAGCCGACTCTGGGTGAGGGAAGAGTACACCCTGGACAGCTGTGTGGGGAAGGGTCATGATTAAGCCACGGAGGTGTTGGAAAGGGTTATGATTAGTCCAAGTGGATATTAGGAAGGGACAGAATTAGTCTAGTTGGGTGTTGGAAAAGTAAATATTTCAGGTGGGTGCTGGCAACAGACTTGATTAGTCCATTTGGGTATGGGAAGGGTCATAATTAGACCAGGTGGGTGTTGGGAAGAGTCATGATTAGTCCAGATGGGTGTTATTAAGAGACATGAGTAGTCCATTTGGGTGTTGACAAGGGTTATGATTAGTCCAGCTGGGTGTTGGTAAGAGCAGTATGTTGGGTAGTCAAAATACCTCAGAAAAAAACAGATGCATAGTCCAGATGGCATGATAGGGGTGGGAGGGTAATCAACAACATTGGTGGCATACATCAATGATGACCAATGTAATTGAAGAGGCATCAGTGATTAATAAAGACACCACAGTTATCACAATCAACAACACGATGGTCAAGTGATTCGAGACGGTAGATAAATGCTAAGCTGGTAAATGCTGATTATAGCAATGTTGCTTGTGGATACCAACATACATATATATATATATATATATATATATACACACACATAAAATGGATGAACGTAAGTCGGGGAGCGTCTGTGTATATATATATTCATCCGTTTTACGTTTTTTTTAAAAATTATTTTACGTGTTTTTTTTTTTGTTTTTTTTTAAGTCAAATTTTGAGTTTAGACGTACCTACGTAGTACGCTGACATAACAACACAAGATGTAAATGAAATATAAATACACACACATACAGATGTGCATGTGCACACGCTCAGATGCGCACCTCACAAAAATGTAAATAGTTTTCATGGGAGGTTTTAGGTTGTTTTTCGTTTTGTGTTTGTTTAGGTTTTTTTTTTTTTTTTTGCATAATCAGACTTGTTTTTGTGGCATTTTCCCGTGACTATTCGTGGTTTTGCACCCACGGTTTGAGTATTCGCTGACTGCCGAGCAACCGGCACGTTATTCAAATTCAGCCAATGGCTGTCCTCCTTTCCCCTGATTGGTTGAGCTGATGTCTCACCCCTTTTTCTTCATTCGCACACAAGTTGTCAATGAGCCTCTTTTTTGTGTGTGTTTTAATTACCAGTTAAGCTATATACCACTCAAATGCTATGTATCTTCTCTGGCTAAGCGATAGAAAACGCTGAATGTCTCTTCTGAAGAAATAAGACTTTCTCCTGTGAAACGACGGTTTTCTCTGAACTGTTGTATTAAAATCTTTTTCGATTATTACTCCAGTGCAGTACCTAAGTTCATGTTTATGCGTGCGATTTTATGTTCTGTAGCATGTTTAACAAACGATACCAAAAGGATAAACTTTATTACAGTACTCTTCATGTCCTTTTATATTGAACTTGGAGTGACGTCTCCAAGATGGCGCTGCCCAGAGGGCGACGTCACGGAGTTCTCAGAGTCAAATTGTTTCTTTGTTCATTTTAATTTGTTTTATTGGTTGTTTTGTTTGTTCATGTTTTGCACTATGCTCGTCTACGACCGGTCGACTCTACTACAGCTATAAGATCGGAGTATCTTCGGGTGTGTATAAATAAGCATGCTCAACTGGGCTTCTGGTTAGCCGGGGTGCGGCTAGCACTGAGCTAATATGCTATGGTAGGCAGCTCAATGCGAGCTGCACCCCAGCTAACAAGAAGCCCAGGCGGGAAGGGGCCGAACGACGACTCCGACGGTTGGGATTGCAGGGGTTGAAGGCCGTGTAGCCGGCTGGTGCAAATGCCTCATCGGGTGTACTCTCCTCGATCCATGTTTCACAGCAACACAGTCCTGTAGATCCTTCTGTGCTGCAATCTGAGTATGAAGCTCGTCCATCTTGTTTCGCAGGGACTGAACATTTTCAAGCAGTATGGCCGGAAGTAATAACCAAGCCTCTGCGAACTCTGAGTAAGACTGTCTATAGAATGTGTTTAAGAAGCATATTTTAGCGAATGTAATAGATTTTACTTCCGGCTGCTCATTCGCGCATGTGACGTGATACATGGGGTTTTACTTCCGGGTACAGAACTCGCGGATTATCTCGATTCGCGGGAGGGCTCGGAACCAAACCCCCGCGAATGTCGAGGGCCTACTGTATATAAAAGGGAGGTTATTTGTGGAAAGAAGTACTGTATACAACTGAATATTGCCTCGTGCTATGGAGAGTCCCTCCAATGCTAGGAAACAATAACTAGTTTTAGGAAAAGCAAGGTTTAGGTTTGGCAATATTATGCCTGGGCTCTAACAGACAGCCATTCATGGCTGGGTTGAATGGCTTATTATATCGGTACTTTAAATTGCTACTGGAATAATTTGGGTTATTTTGCAGTAACTTTGGAAGCAAACAGTGCGGCAGTGTAGTCTTGGATTAAGCATCTGCGATGCGGGTGTCAGAATCAGGAACGAGGTTTTATTTCTCTATACTTGTGACCTCTCTGTTAGGAAACCCAGAATCAACTTAAAGCTGAAACTGCATAGGCCTACTTCTCTGGATTTATTGACCAGCTTACTGGGAATAATTGTAATGCAATTTCTTGCTTGGATGAAGGGAAATATGAAGAGTGCAAGAGAATCTCTACTACACACTGATCCTCTTGGGCAAGAGGTCGAAGGAATGAGCCATGGCTCCATTGATGTGTGCCATTCAAATGCGGCATCACCACAAAAGTGAGTGCCAGCGGTTGGTAGTCATCTTAAGTTTTCTTTGGCAGCAGCACAGTAGTGGTGCTTTTCAAACACAATGGGACAATGAATGGAGTTAGTGAGCAGTTGGAAATGTTGGAAAACAGCTGCTATACTCAGGTTCAGAAAGAAAAGTCCAGCACAGCAGCTTCGCAGGCATCCACTTAAAGTTCTTTTATTTCTCACTCTTTGTTTAGTCTACTGTGGACAGCCCTTGCATGAAATGGACACAAACTTCACAAGGGATATGAAGGTACGCAAGTAGAGAGCAATTTGTAGAAAACTGCCACAGTGTCTGAGAGAAACAGAGTAGAAGCAGGAAGGTGGTCTACTCAGTCTTGTCAAAAGACATTAGAGAAGACATTGGTGCAATGCCGCTGGTACTGAGCTCTAAGTGTGTCCAGCTGCCATTGGGTTTAACTAGCTGGCCAGCTCTAGAGGAACAAGGTCCTTTGCTTTTATTCAGTACCACCCTGGAGAGCCATTAAAACATGCTTCAAAGTGTGCCACTCTCAGGCCCCTTCCTAGGAGCGAGGTTCTAAAGATTTCTCCAGGAAAGAATGATGTGGCTTTTTAACACTGACCTGGGATCAGCTTCTCAGCTCCTGCTTGCAAGAAAAAATGCTGTCATGTTTATTCAATGCCACTTGGACAGTCTACTTAAAATAATCCCTTAAATCACATGGACAAAGGGAGTGATGTGAAAGCAGTGCAAGATAGAACAACAGAAGCCTATATCTGCATATGAATGCCTACTAGCCTGTAGCTCAGCATGGAGCATGGAGGGGCCACAGTCATTGAGTCCTCCATCAGGTCCCCCTCCAAAACCCCTAGGGTCCTCCAAAAGTCCCCTAAAGAGAAGCCCTACACCGAAACAACCCTGTCTGGACACGCGGAGGTGAAAAAGGTCCCTTTACCCATGGTGGCCCTCTAGAGTTGGGGTCCTCGTTGTTTAAAGCCATAGCTGACTGTAGCCCAGGGGAGGCTCATGGCCATCTCCTAGCACTCCTTTCAATTCAGACACTTGAACACACTCACTTTACGCTTCACTGGCCAGAGAGTCACGCCGGATAATACACCAAGCAGCTGTAGACAGCCTCGCTGTTTGATCCGAAGTGAATGTTCAAGCTCATTAACCTTTTAGTGGCCGTGCATATAGACACACTGCAGCGTAGCACACTTCATCCACACTTACAGTAGATATGTAGATTTCAGTTGAGCCCAAACAGGAGGGAATAGGAATCACAGCAGGGGTTTTGACCACATGTCTACTAATTAAAATCAGCAGGGAACATAGTAAATATGCATCTTTTACAACTTTTCTGCTTTGTTAATGATAATGAAGAAATAACAACTTTGTGTTTGAGAACACAACTGAATGAGTCAAATGGCGAGACAGCTTTTGTGGTTATCTGAACCAGGTCACCGGACCTAGAATGCACCTGATTCATCAGGCCTTCTCCAGATGGTCCAGCATGAGTCAACATCAGGATTCAAGGAAGTCATGGAAGGGTCAAGACTGAAACTATCAGAGCGTTCAGCAATGGATAAGACCATGAGCAAAAGAAGGACTTAGTCAAAGTCTAATCAAAAGTAAAATTCAAATTTGAAAGTGTAAATACAGTAGGCCCTCGACATTCGCGGGGGTTCGGTTCTGGGCCCTCCCACGAATCGAGATAATCCGCGAGTTCTGTACCCGGAAGTAAAACTCCATGTATCACGTCACATGCACGAATGAGCAGCCAGAAGTAAAATACTGTGTATCTATTACATGCGCTACAATATGCTTCTTAAACACATTCTATAGACAGTCTTACTCATTAATGTAGTAAAATATAGTAATGATTAAGAAAAAGTTTTCAATTTTTACTGTTATATTTCTGTCTTCCTTTCGGCTTTTTCCCTTTTACTCGGGAGTCGCCACAGCGAATCATCTGATTCGCACGTTTGATTTGGCAGAGGTTTTTACGTCGGATGCCCTTCCTGTCACAACCCTTTTAGCAAGGGACAGAAACACGCTGACGACTTTGCAGCCTACTCTTTACGAAAGTCAGCAATGGTTCTTTTACATGCCTCTCACCATAGACAGTGAGAGACATGGCCCGCCTTTGATAACCCAGTTAGCCGCAATTGATGATAAAATATAAACATTATACAGCATATGCTGTTGTAAAGCACTAGTATTAAAGTCTTTTTCGATTATTATTCCAGTTCAGTATCTAAGTTAATATTTGTGTGTGAGATTTTATGTTCTGTAGCATGTTTAACAAACGATACCAAAAGGATAAACTTTATTACGCTTCATGGCACTGCCTAGAGGGCGACGTCACGGAGTTCTCAGAGTCAAATTGTTTCTTTGTTGGTTTTAATTTGTTTTATTTGTTGTTTTGTTTTGTTCTTGTTTTGCACTATGCTCGTCTACGACCGGTCGACTTTACTGCAGCTATAAGATCGGAGTATCTTCGGGCGTGTATAACTTAGCATGCTCAACTGTGCTTCTTGTTAGCCGGGATGCGGCTAGCATGAGCTAATATGCTATGCTAGCCGCACCCTGGCTAACAAGAAGCCCAGGCAGAGTTGTCAGAATCTCCGGCGCTTGGTTAACATTTCCGGTCATACTGCTTGAAAATGTTCAGTCCCTGAGAAACAAGATGGACGAGCTTCATGCTCAGATTGTAGTGCAGAGGGATCTACAGGAATGTGTTGCTGTGAACCATGGCTCGAGGAGAGTACACCCGATGAGGCGATTGCACCAGCCGGCTACACGGCCTTTATCCCCTGCAATCCCAAGCGTCGGAGTCGTCGTTCGGCCCCTTCCCGCCTGGGCTTCTTGTTAGCTGGGATGCGGCTCGTATTGAGCTGCCTACCATAGCATATTAGCTCTGCTAGCCGCACCCCAGCTAACAAGAAGCCCAGTTGAGCGTGCTTAATTATACAAGCCCAAAGATACTCCGATCTTATAGCTGTAGTAGAGTCGACCGGTCGTAGACGAGCATAGTGCAAAACATGAACAAACAAAACAACAAATTAAACAAATTAAGACGAACAAAGAAACAATTTGACTTTGAGAACTCTGCGACATCGCCCTCTGGGCAGCGCCATCTTGGAGACGTCACTCCAAGTTCAATGTAAAAGGACATGAAGAGTACTGTAATAAAGTTTATCCTTTTGGTATCGTTTGTTAAACATGCAACAGAACATAAAATCTCACGCATAAACATGAACTTATGTACTGTACTGGAATAATAATTGAAAAAGATTTTAATACAACAGTTCAGAGAAAACCGTCGGTTCACAGGAGAAAGTCTTATTTCTTCAGAAGAGACATCCAGCGTTTTCTATCGCTTAGCCAGAGAAGGTGCACAACGTTTGAGTGGTATCATAGAGCTAAACTGGTAATTAAAACACACACAAAAAAGAGGCTCATTGACAACTTGTGCGCGAATGAGGAAAAGGGAGTGGGGCATCAGCTCAACCAATCAGGAGAAAGAAGGACAGCCATTGGCTGAATTTGAATGACGTGCCGGTTGCTTGGCAGTCAGCGAATACTCAAACTGTGGGTGCAAAACTGCGTATAGTCAAGGGCCTACTGTAAAGGGCGATGGAAATACTTTACTACAAATCTGCTGTACATGGGAAAATATAAAATTTTTCATCATGTCCTTCTCTCATACCCTGGAAGATATTATATACACGCTACCTTTTTGTTTTCATTCATTCATTTTGCTCATTCATTTTCTGAACTGCTTAATCCTAACTAGGGTCGTGGGGAGGCCGGCGCCCATGTCATCCGACTCCGGGTGACGACAGGGTACACCCTGGACAGTCTGCCAGGCCATCGCAGGGCCAACACTCACACAATCATTCACACCTAGGGAAGGTTCGGAACAGCCAATTAACATACTGTGTATGATTTTGGACTGCAGGAGGAAACTGAGGAACCCAGAGGAAACCCAAACAAACACAGGGAGAACATGCAAACTCCACACAGAAACACCCAAGCTGGAAATCAAACCCAGGACCTTCTTGCTGTAAGGTGGACGCGCTAACCATTACAACACTGTGCCTCCCTGTTTTATTTTTAAATGATAAATTTTAATGGTTATAAAAAAAAAAAAAAAACACATCATAAAAAACAGTGAAAACAATTTTAATCCCATTCATTCATTCATTCATTTTCTGAACCACTTAATCCTAATCAGCGTCGCGGGGAAGCTAGTGTCCATCTCAGGCTACTCCGGGAGAGGGCGGGGTACACCCTGGACAGCTTGCCAGGCCATCGCAGGGCTTGTATCAAATTCTTTATACTTTATCCAGTCCATCAACCCCACCCACACCTACTGTAGTCAGAATGTACTGAATGTTCCATGTTTTTAATCTGCTCTCTGTGATATTTCTATTTTAATATTTACCTGAACTATAAGCATAACAGATTAGTCCATGTATCCTTAGATGCATTTCTTTTTGAGTCACGGCAATTATACTTATATCTGACAGTAATGCCTCTAGTAGATGCAGGTTAATATCCAAATCCATTTGTATATATTTTAACCTCTGTAATTTTCACTGTTAAAAAAAAAAAGACATGTCAGACAATTAGCCCATTTTCACATCGGTTAAACATTTTCTCTGACATTTTCATTCATTTTTCTAACAGGGTCTCAGCTCAATTCAGCAGCATGAGCATGTTCCCCACCACGTAAAAAAGGAAATTACAGGATCCGACTTTGTTAATTAGTATCTGTCTTCATAACGACAAATATGTTTAGAGACCAGCTCTCTCTGAGAACCTCTGAACATGTCCATGCTTACAGTACTTTATGGTGCACCCCTCTAGTGGCTAAAAAGGTGTGCTGTTTTTAAAAGTTTTTTTCCTTCCCTACTCTCCTTCCTATTCTCTTGGTGTTCTTACACCAGGGGGGTAACAAAGGGCTAGTGCACATCAAAGTGAACTGGCTGTCTGCCACTGCTTCTGCCTGCTGTCCTTCAGGCAGTGCACTCATGTAGCTGAGCTTCAAATATCCACTCTGTCTTTTTCATCTCTGCATTTAAGAAGAGGGTAGAGTCTCCTTTCAACACGCCGATTCATCACAACACACATCACGGCAGTCTGTAGAGGACCGGATCTGCTAAAATAAACATTAAACAATAAACAAGTGACGGACTGAATGAAGCAGATTAATATCGAGATTGAAGTACAGCGAGGGTAATTTACATGTTTGTTTTTTTGGCTATCACTATGAAAAATTTGGCCTGTATTTATGGTTGCCATGGCAGGAAGTACAAAGACACCAATTTTTTTCAGCCAACACTAATAATCCTTCAAGTAAAGATTTAACCCAACTCACAGCATGGCTTCACATAGACCCGAAACAAATCAGAAACCAATGATACATAGATATCTCTCATTACTTAACAAAGCTGAGTTAACAAAGCTAAAAGTCTAATCATGTGATCGTAAATTCCGACCGTCACAATATTTAAAAAGTCATACATTCATTCTCTAAGTCGCTTAATCCTAATTAAGGAGGCTGGTGCCCAATTCAGCTTTCTCTGGCCGAAGGCTGAGTACACCCTGAACAGCTCGCCAAACCATTGCAGAGCCAACACACATAGAACCATTCAAAGTCCCATCTTGGGATGGTTTAGAACACCTAATTAGCATAACGTTCATGTTTTGGGACTGTGGGAGGAAACCGGAGTCCCTGGAGGAAGCCCATTCAAAGTTCGCATAGAAACACCCGAGCACGAGTATCAAACCCAGGCCTTCTTGCTGTGAGGCAGACATGCTAATAATTGTGGCACCGAGCTGCCCAATATTTAAAAAGTTTGTACTGAAATGAAACATTATGCTTGTGAATAATAAAAACAACTAAAAACAATGAATAGAGAAATTAATAAAATTATAATAACATTAATAATTGAAGGGAAACAATGAAGAAAAAAATAATATAAAAAAGATCAGATTATTTTCTCTTTATATTGATTATAATTAATAGGAGAAAGCAGCAGTGCAAAATCCGAGACCTATAGATGCTTTTTAAACGAGTTTAATGATGATTCTTTCAGATCTGAATCTCAGAATGATATCAATAACCCAGCTACAATGGAGGACTGTGGCTTAAAATATAATCTTTCTTTCATTCATTTAAGACACTTAATCCTAATTAGGGTCTTAAGGAGGCTGAGGCCCATCTCAGCGTTTTTAGGTGAGTGCACTCTGGACTTCTTGCCAGGCCATCTCAGGGCCAATACTCACCGAACCATTCACACTCACACTCACACTCAAGGGCGAGTTAGAACAGCCAATTAGCCTACTGTGCATGTTTTTGGACTGTGGGAAGAAAGCGCTGTACCTGGAGGTAACCCACACAAGCACGGGGAGAACATGTGAACTCCACGCAGAAATGCCTGAGCTGGGAATTGAACCCAGGCCACCTGATGTGAGGTGGACGTGCTAACCACTACGCCACCTTGAAGCCTCTAAACATAATGACTTACAGTATTTTGGCATTTGTGCTTAAACATATTAATCCTGGTACATACATAGTTTTCCACTGCACAGGTATTGATTTTAATCGAAGCCTTTGGTCCCTCCAACACAAAACTGCAAATAAATGACATGAATATGACAAACTCCTCTACTTGTACATGTTAACTTGATGACATCATTCTGAAAATCAGTTTACAAAGAACTGCCCAGTTCATCATCATTTTCTGTAACCAATTTATCCTTATTAGGGTCGCGGGGAGGCTGGCGCCCATCCCAGCCGACTCCAGGTGAGGGCAGAGAAGACCCTGGACAGCATGCCTGGCCATCGCAGGGAGGAAACACGCTGACGGTTTGCAGCCTACTCTTGTCGAAAGTCAGCAATGGTTCTTTTACATACCTCACACCATAGACAGTGAGAGACATGGCCGGCCTTTGGTAAACCAGTTAGCTGCACTGGGGGGACAGTGACAACCTTGTGGAGAGTGGGACTCGCACCCCCAACCTTAGGATTAGGGATCCAGCGCCCTGTACCACTAGGCCACCACTGCCCTCAAATTTAACTGCCCATTAAATTGTCAAAACAGAAGCTATCAGACTACGATTTTGCAAACAGAAAGAAATTACTTCATAGATTTGAATGAGATTAACTTTAAACAAGAACTGTCTACTACTTTAATTTATTTATTTAGAAATTAATACCTGTGCATTCATCACAACCCATCTGAATTTTTATAGAGCTATTACAGGTGTTACTGCCCCGACTCCTGCCCCCCAGCGGGTCTGGTTATCCACAACAGCTGGCTAGAATGATTGATCTACAAGCTACTAATAACATCCTGAAAACTAACAACTAGCAGAAGCATGGAGTCATGTAATTTGCAGTCCAGAATAACAGAGGCAGCACAAACTCACAGTAGAACAGAGCGGGAGAAGGGTGCTGGGTGGTAACAGGGCAGTTTTCCTCATCACTGTTGTCTCCACAGTGGTTGAGTTGATCACACACCAGCGAGCTGAGATCCAGGCAGCGGCCATTGGTGCACAGGAACTTGCACTCTGTGGAAGATAAATTAAGAGCCTGGTTAAAATCCAAAGTAATGTTAGTATTCAGTGAGCAACGAGGCTGATAGCCAATCATGTGCTCTCTTATTTATATTAAATATATTTAACTGTTGATCAAAATGCCACCATTTCATATGCATGTCCCTCATAAGTAAACTCCAGCAATGAAATTTCTTCAAAATGGATGCAATGATGTGGAAGTGCCAAATTTCAATACAGTAAAACCTCCGCTGACGAACGCTTAAGCTCACGAACTTTTCGCCTCAAGAACATTAAATTTGCGAGCATATAGTCTCTGCTGACGAACTAGTTTTCGGCGGACGAATCAAACCACGCGGTCGAACAGCGCCACGGTGGCGGCCACGAGAAGCTGACGCACGCTCACGGCGTCACAGTTCGTCACCCCCTTTCTTTGAGTGCGGAAGTGGTTTGTGTTTGATAGACATTTTGGACCATATTGAGTGTACTTTTGCTATTATGGGACCGAAAAGACCCCACCACAGGCGGAGATCATTGAAAAACACGAACGAGGTGTGCGTTTGTGTGACTCAGCGTCCCAGTACCAGTACGCTAAGTCTACCACCATCCTTAAGAACAAGGAAGCTATTAAGGGTGCGTGTGTGGCTAAGGGTGTTTCCAAACAGTAGGCGTTTCCAAACACTCCTTCCAAACAGTAAGTCCCTCCCTCCCTCCTCCTCCCACTCCATTCCATCAAGCCATCAACTACCATCACAAAGGTAAATAAAACGACTTTATTATACAGTACAGTTTATTTCTTTAATTACAATACAATAGCACATTTATTATACATAAAATAAGGTATATTTTTGTGTAGTTTTAAGGCTTATTTAGTAGAAAATTATGTTTTATGGGGACCTGGGAACGGATTATTCTCATTTTAATGGTTTCTTATGGGAAATAAATGTTCGGAAGACGAACTTTTCGCCTCACACACACTTTCTGGGAACCAATTATGTTCGTGAGCAGAGGTATCACTGTATTTTATTCTGAATAGAAGATTAGATGATGGGTCAAAAGTTTACACTGAGAAAATGGATAATTTTAAGGGAAAAATATGTTGATTTTAAATTTTATGGTGTCACCAAATCTCAAAAAAGTTGGGACAAGGCCAATTTCACCACTGTGAGGTATCCCCTCTTCTTCTTACAACAGTCTGCAAACGTCTGGGGACCGAGGAGACAAATTTCTCAAGTTTAGAAATAGGAATGCTGTCCCATTCTTGTCTAATACAGGTCTCCAACTGTTCAACTGTCCTGGGCCTTCTTTGTTGCACCTTCCTCTTTATGATGCGCCAAATGTTCTGTATAGGTGAAAGATCTGGACTGCAGACTGGCCATTTCAATACCCGGATCCTTTTCCTACGCAGCCATGATGTTGTAATTAATGCTGCATGTGGTCTGGCATTATCATGTTGAAAAATGCAAGGTCTTCTCTGAAAGAGATGACGTCTGGATGGGAGCATATAATAACCTGGGTTGTCCTTGTCCTCTTTAGTCCGGATGACATGGCGTCCCAGTTTTCCATAAAGAACTTCAAATCGTTATTCGCCTGATCACAGAACAGTTTTCCTCTTTGCCACACTCCATTTTAAATGACCCCCTGGCCCAGAGAAAACACCTGCGCTTCTAGGCCCTGTTTTGAAATGGCTTCTTTTTTTGTGCTGTAGAGTTTCAGCTGGCAACAGCGGATGGCACGGTGGATTGTGTTTACTGACAATGGTGTCTGGAAGTATTGCTGAGCTCATTCTGTGATTTCCTTTACAGCAGCATTCCTGTTTGTGGTGCAGTGCCATTTAAGGACCCGAAGATCACGGGCATCCAGTATGGTTTTTCGGCCTTGACCCTTACGCACTGAGATTGTTCCAGATTCTCTGAATCTTTGGATGAGGTTATGCACTGTAGATGATGACAACTTCAAACTCTTTGCAATTTTTCGCTGGGAAACACCTTTCTGATACTGCTCCACTATCTTTCTGTGCAACATTGGGGGAATTGGTGATCCTTTACCCATCTTCGCTTCTGAGAGACACTGCCACTCTGAGAAGTTCTTTTTATACTGTCATGTTGCCAATGGACCTCATTAGTGGTGACTGGTCTTCCAGCTGTTCGTTATAAGTGCAGTTGACTTTTCCTGCCTCTTATTGCTACCTGTCCCAACTTTTTTGAGATTTGTTGACACCATGAAATTTAAAATCAACATATTTTCCCTTAAAATTATACATTTTCTCGGTTTAAACATTTGACCCTGTCATCAATGTTCTTTTCGGAATAAAATATTGAAATTTGGCACTTCCACATCATTGCATTCAGTTTTATTCACAATTTGTATAGTGTCCCAACTTTTTTAGAATCCAGTTTGTATTTAACGTAGGGTTTTAATTACAACTCTCGGCATTTCTTATGAATGTTTTGGACTGAGCCAGTTTCAAATACACTTATTCAAGATTCTATTTAATGTGATAAGAACCAATGTTTCTGTTGTAGTTTTTTATGTCTTATTACATGGAATCATTGATATTTCATTTTATTTCTAAGTTTAATTAATGACTTGTAACAAACTCCACAGACCCTTAGACCTGCCTATGTTTATGGAGTCATATAAAACCACTTCTGATTTCTCAACATAATGTACACACACTGAGATTACGAAACAGAGCTGAGAGGTTTACAGCAACACACTTGGTCAGAATGAAGGTGTAATTTTGAATCATTAAAGAAAACAACACAATGGTAATTTTAAATATTCAAGAAGCTATCGAATGCTAAACAAGACCAATCTGTTAGCACAGACCTCCAAAAAGCCAAACAATCCACATACGAATCAAAATATCTAAAATCTGCCTCCCACAACTTTAAAGTGCCTTTAAAATATTCCAGGTACCAAAATTTGATCTGGATGAGCTCCAAATATGATCGAGTTTTCCTTCTCCAAAGCCCCGCCTCTGGTAGAAATTTTTTTGAAACTTCACTTTTAGTGTAGTAGTGCTAATAAAGAAATGCACAAACTGAGTGTGAAACGTGACCTCCTCGGTGTAGGTACACACACTTAGATTACGCACACTTAGATTAATCTCTAAGTGTGTGTTATCTATCATTTTTATCTTCATAAGGAATACAAATTATGTGTAAATTCAAAAAAGCTCCCATGACCTTGTGTAATGATTACTTCACCCCACCTTGCTTTTGCAATACCTCATTGGCTCATAACACTGATGTAGGTGTAACACTTGGTTTTCTGCTCAAACAGTGGATCCACTAATCAACTAATGAGCAGGCCTTTCTCAGTCAACATGGGTGTGTTAATACAACTAAACGGTTTTATTATTAAAAAAAAAAAGACCAGAGGTGACACTAGGGCAATCCAAGTTTGCATATCTGAAATTTTCAGAGACATCTCCCCAGCAAAGTCAGATAGTTCTCCTGCATATCATGAGAATTTAAGCACTACTACTCCAAAGGAAAAAAAAAAGTCTGTATAGCCCGTTGTCACCTTGAGTTTGACTACTGCAACTTGTTCCTGAAAGTTCCCTTAGGTTCTTGTATCTGCATTGTAACTTGCATTCAGTTACACATGTCAGTTCATTGCAACATTCCCTTCCGGCTTTATGTTGCTGTCAGCAATAGATTTAAAACCTTGACCATCTCTGCCTTAGTCCGTTTCCAAACTGTACCTCAAGGCCTCTGGGGCACAAATACAGCTCAGCTGGACCTGCCACCTTCAATTCACTGGGAAGGTGAGCATTCTCTACTATAGTGAAAATAAAGAACTCCCCCTAGCTGCCTGAACAGCTGAGGACTTTCACTTACTGAAATCTCCAGACTTGGGTCAGACTGCACCAGGATGAGGGTAGGATTTTTTTCCCCCTGAGCAGACAACAAAGCTCTTTTGTGAGTCGTTTGAGATAAGAGGCACTGACAGATAAGAATGATTAATCCAAGTAAGCGCTTGTGTTTACTCTTTGCTGCTACTGTATATTCATCTCTAACATTAGCACACAGTGAGCTGGCTAGTAAATCAACACTTGTGGACACAGGGAGTGTGACTGAAGTAATCATTTTTATTATAATATCCTCAGTGATTCATATAACAGTAGTCAACCCTCCAAAGTGTAACGAAACAGCAAACACATTTACTAACAGTAGCCGGACATCCTTCTTATCGTGCATGCTTTGTGCCCCAGATGTTTAGTTTCACATCATCATCTAATAATTTTCAGATTTCCTCAGATCACAAAATAGCATGGGAAATCGGTGTGTATTCTGATGAACAGGAAGGATCCGTGGTAAAAATGCAAAATGCAAAATGCAAAATGCAAAAAAAAAAAAAAAAAGTAACTGAAACTAGTAAACGGTAGTAACAGATATGAACTGTCAAATGACTCTGACAAAAAGAAAATGCCTACAATGCTCATTTCTCATAAAAAATGAAGATGATGAACTACAGTCTACATACAGACGCACTGCATAATCCACAACGTGAAAGTAGCTGCTACCAGAACCACATGCCTCTTTACTGTCCACATCCGTTTCCTTTTTCAGTGATCGCTTCTATTCCGCGGGCCTTATTTTACTCATGAATGCCCAAACCGCTGATTTCACTCTAAAAGCAAAACAGGGAAGTTTTCAGGTGCCTCCTTTATCGTCATAGCAACAGGTAAAAAAAAACAATAAATACTGTAACTTAACTGCAGATCATGGCACTCCTATGTACAATTTCTATCCAGAAATTAGAACCTGACTTAATCCCGTCAAAATATATTTAAAGCCAAGATCTATGACACACAATCACCAGCTCTTAATTACAATACAATATTATTATTAATCACAATTAATATGCTAAACAGTTCTTTCTATTTAATATGTTGCAATAATCATGCTGAGTAAGAGTAATAAAAACATTTAAAATTGATTGTAAAGTTTGTCTAGATTAACACTCAATGTAGTAAAAAAATGTTGATTATAGACGATGCAGTTAAAGATTCTTTAATATACACACCCAAGTACAACTCATTTAAAACTCGCTATACATATTATCACAACATTCATTTTTTGAAAATGTTCGCCAGAAAATCGTTGCTAATCTGTGTAACTTCAGCCCATTGCTGCTAATGGCCATTTTCTCTCACCTCACGACCAAACAGCTTGTGCTTCACTCGTCTAGACAGAGGGAGGAAAGAGACAGAGGTGCTATTTACAGAGCAAAGCAGCATGACCATACCCTACGGCAATGTTTGTCTGCTTGTATGTTTGTCTTTCAGTCTGTCTGTGCGTTTGAAGCCATGACTGCTGATACGCCAGCGCCTTTCCCCACCTGCTTGCACTTCTGCTCACTCACATGCTTCACTAGGTTCTGAATTTCCCTTTTCTCCTCCATTTCCTTCTATCAGTTTATTGTATTTCTTGGCCTTCCCAGGCGGAGTCAAAATGCAGATAAATGTCATGGCTCTGTGACTCAAAACAACATGCATATAACTTTTTTTCCATTTAAAAAAACTGTCTTTCTGGCTGAGTGAAGTCGATATGAAGTCATTTATGATAATTGAGTACCATAAGTAAAAGCCAAAGATTTAAAATGCAAAGCAACATATTAACATTGCAAATATCATCAACGGCATGATTTGTTCTGTTGAACATCTTCAGTGTTGTATTTCAGTGCTGCTGGATCAAAAGGCGGCTCAGTGTCAGCAAGACAAAGTGACATGGCTGTCAACAACGCTAGTCAGATCACAATACTGCTGATACAGTGAAGCTAATCCGAAGGGATGACCTCTTAGTTTTAACGACTGCAGGAACGTCAATATTCCCAGAATACTTTATGAGATAACTGCTTAAGAAAGCATCACAAACATAGTGAACCATTAGCATCATCAGTACAATGTATTACTCATCTAAACACAGCAGATTTAGCAGTGTCACACGGTCCAGTTTGAAACGTGCTCAACATTCCTTTCGCATACAAATGTGTAACAGTGCAGCCTGGTGGTGTAACGGTAAGTACTTCTGCTTTGAAGCAACACGATTCAGGCTTCAAGTCCTGGGTGTTGTCCTGGTGTTTCCTCTCACAGTCTAAAGACATGCACATTAAGATAATTGGCTCTGAGATGGTCTGGTGAGCTGTTCAGGGTGTACCCCGCGTGTGCCCTGTGTCAGCTGAGATAGGCTCCAGCCTCCCCACAACCTTAATGGGGTTACGTGATTTGGCAAATGCAAGAATAAGAGATTTATCATAATAAAAATGATGTGCTTTTACTGCTTCTGTCTGTAAGATTTCACATTTCAGAATTTTGCTCGAACTGATTACAAATATTTAAAAGGCAATCATGGAAGAACCTGAAGTCCTTCTTCACTTCTTCTTCTTTTCCTTTCGGCTGTTCCCTTCAGGGGTCGCCACAGCAAATGATCTGCCTCCATCTCCCCCTATCCTCTGCATCTTCTACTCTTACTCCAACTACCTTCATGTCCTTCTTCACCACCACATCCATAAATCTTCTCTTTGGTCCTTCTTCACATGGCAGATTATTCTGACACCACATACTACGCACACTATACAGTAAACCTGAAAAAAGTACAGACAGGGAAACGGGCACCAGGACAGAGTACAGATTTTCACTCTGTTTATTACCTTAATATGGTAATACGTACTGGGACATAAAACTCATAAAATATACAAGACATAAAAAAAAAAAAAATAATGAGAATATTATACTTGGATTTTAAATAGAAGAATAATAACATTAAATGATTTTTTAGCAAATTATTATTATAAGACAAAGTCCATGAGCTTGTAAGGATAATTATGTGCTTTATTGTCAGCCCCATTATTAGGGGCGCTGGATCGCTGATCCAAAGGTTGGGGGTTCGAGTCCCACTCTCCACAAGGTTGTCACTGTCCCCCCCAGTGCAGCTAACTGGGTTATCAAAGGCGGGCCATGTCTCTCACTGTCTATGGTGAGAGGCATGTAAAAGAACCATTGCTGACTTTCGTAAAGAGTAGCTGCAAAGTCGTTAGCGTGTTTCTGTCCCTTGCTATTAAAAAGGGTTGTGACAGGAAGGGCATCCGACGTGAAAACCTCTGCCAAATCAAACGTGCGAATCAGATGATTCGCTGTGGCGACTCCCGAGTAAAAGGGGAAAAAGCCGAAAGGAAGACAGACATTGTCAGCCCCATTATTGACGACACTGATCAACTAACAGAACAAAAAATGAAAAC
Source organism: Plotosus lineatus (assembly GCA_024760905.1). Taxonomy (NCBI): domain Eukaryota; kingdom Metazoa; phylum Chordata; class Actinopteri; order Siluriformes; family Plotosidae; genus Plotosus; species Plotosus lineatus. Next base: position 44,920,855 of record CM045728.1, read on the forward strand.
ACAAATCCACATATTAAAGGTAAACAAACACCTTAAATGCTTTACTTCCACCAAATATAGCCATTTTTGATCAGCAGTAAAAAAAAAAAAAAAAAAAAAAAAAACCACACCAAAGACACCTATTCAGCACTAGTTGCTTAAATAAGCATACCAGCTCAAGAAGATCTGAGAATAAACAGACTAAGATCACAGAGTGAGAGAGAGAGAGAGAGAGAGCAAAATGTCCAAACCCAACTCTTTTGTTTCACATATGCCCCCATGCCGCAATTCGGTGGGACAACAGAAACAGAGAAGTAGTGACATCAGACAAAAAAAATGAATCTCACCCAAGCACTTGCCTGGAGTGAGGGGAACAAATTAGTTCTAAACCAATGTTTAATCCAATGTCTAAATACTGTATATGAAATGAATAAATTGACCGAAATGTTCGTGGCTGCCTGCCGTCTCACTCAAAACTTGCTGGGGACGCAGTACCCACACTGCACATTTATCAAAACCCAGTTTCACCCATAAGTGGCTGTGAGTTATGACTTGCTATCGGCAAAAGAACAGAAACGACGACTAATTATTTAACCCACCATTAATATTGATGGTTTCCTTTTATCTTTGGGAAAACACACAGAGCTCCTGGTACTCTAATATAATTAAAGTTTCATACTAAATAACAGTTTAGTCTGGTTATTGTAGTACAAATGGGCCAATGAATCAGTAATTCAGGATATAATTATATAAGAATTCAATTTCAAGATAAAAAATGTGTAATTCCTATTTCATCAAGTATTTCTCTCGCTCTCTCTCTCTTTTCCCTCTCCTCTTTTTCTCTAGTTCTCTCTCCTTTTCTCCATTTTTCTCTCTTCTTCTCACTCTCTGTCTCTCCCTTTCATTTTCTCTTGCTCTATCTCTCCCCCTTTTCTCTCTCTCCCTCTCCTCTCTTGCTCTTTATTTCTCCTTTTCTCCCCTTTGCTGTCTCTCTCTCCCCTTCTATCCACAATCTATCATATTTTCTCTTGTCATCATGTAGTCAGACTTCTTTAGTGCCTAAAGCTCGAGTGTGATGTTTGACGTATCTGATGTACACTGTAGACGTAGCATAATGGATGCGTATGAAAATTCCTGCCATCTCCAACTGCCAGTTCTGTTGAGAATTACAGTGAATTAATACTGCAGGCTTTTCAAAAGACACAGAACAACATCTCAGAAACTCTTTTTTTTTGGTTGCATTTTAAAGCAACACAATTCTTTCCGCCACAGTTGTAATTACTGAAATAATAAATACAATAACATGCTTGTCGTAATTTATCCAATTATGTAATTGCCATATAGAACATTGATGTTTTCAACTCAAACACCTACTGCATTGCCAACATGATAGGACTTGTGTAATCTTTATGCTGCATTTTCTTTCTGATCATTAAAACATGTTAATTGCCTATTAATTTTTATTTGTTTGTTTAACATGTTCAACCTCATTACATCTATTCTTTCATAATAAAACACTGAGATTTCTATATTGACAACATTCTTGAATATTCATAGCAGTGCATTCAAACGTCTGCAAGTAAACTAATTCAAATAAAAACAATTCCGACAATTTTCAGGACTCTAAAATTCTGTGGCCAGATCTGGTTCAGACTGAGAATATCATCTGACTCTAAATCTGTTGGGTTTGGCTGTGGAACACAGGCTTGAGGTGTAATAAGACAGCAGATGTCATCTTTAGCATTTAGTCACATATTCTGCAGCCCAGTCCTTCATTAGTGTCTCCTTCTGTCAGAATCTTAACAGCACACGCATGCAATTTCCATTCCTTGTACCTATTAACCTTGAAACCTAAAGTTAACAATCATAAAGCATAGAGAAGCAGGTGGCTTATGACTAGTCTGTATAAAGTCTCTATGTAGGGGGGGGAATCTTAAATGGCAAGCCAAGAAAACAACAGTGTACAAATCAGGAAATTTACTCCTACACTTAAATCCAAAAAATGAGAGCAGTGTACAATTTTTTTTTTTTTTTTTTTTGGCTCCAAGTACGTATAAGTAGGCAAACTTTTATTAATGCTTCGGAGGCTTTAAGCTTGCAGCACTGAGACAGAAAACATATGTAGCAATCTTCTGACCTAAGAAATGTGCACTACTGTAAGTGAACGATTATAAAAACATTGATCCTGAGGCTCTCCTTTCTGTAGATTTAGTCAGGTAATCAAATACAGTGTAAAGAATGTACACACTGCACACTGTCATTCGAAAGAATTTGATAGTGCCAATAAAATAATAAACACCTTTTTTATGAAGTGCTATATTATGTTGCCTCATGTTATTCCTTGTCACCTTCACAACTAGCTTCCTCATTGTCATCATCATCATCATCATCATCATCTTCCGCTTAGTCCAGGGTCGGGTTGCGGGGGCAGCAACCTTAGCAAAGAGGTCCAGACATCCCTCTCTCGAGCTACTTCCTCCAACTCTCCCGGGGGGGACACCGAGGCGGTCCCAGACAAGCCGAGAGACATAGTCCCTCCAGCGTGTTCTAGGTCGATCCCGGGGTCTCTTCCCGGTTGGACATGCCCGAAACACCACACCAGGGAGGTGTCCGGGGGGCATTCTGACCAGATGCCCGAGCCACCTCAACTGGCCCCTCTCAATGCGGAGGAGCAGCGGATCTACTTCGAGCTCTCCCCGGATGGCGGAGCTTCTCACCCTATCTCTAAGGGAGAACCCCGCCACCCGGCGAAGGAAGCTCATTTCAGCCGCTTGTATCCGTGATCTTGTTCTTTCGGTCATTACCCAAAGCTCGTGACCATAGGTGAGATACCTATAAATAGATACATAAATGTGGGAAAAATAAAAAATCACATGTAGTGGTGGCCCGGTTTTAAGGTGCTAGATTACTGATCCTAAGGTTGAGGGTTCCAGCACCACTGTCAACGGTTGTCACTGTCGTCTGTCTACCCCCCAGTGCAGCTAATGGGGTTATCACAGGCCGGTCGTGTCTCTCACTGTCTACTGTCCTGCATAGCCGTGTTTCTGCCCTGTGATGGCCTGGCAAGCTTTCCAGGGTGTACTCTGCCCTCACCTAGTGTCATCTGAGATGGGCGCCTGCCTCCCTGCGACCTTAATTAAGAATATGAATAAATAAATGGAAAAAAAAAAATCATGATTGTGATTAGTGGAAAGCCATCAACCAATGCTTGGTATTCTACCATAAGCCGATTAATTCCACCATTACGGTGCTGCCAGAAAAAGATAGTGAGAAAATGACTGCCTGCTTTCAAACTCTGGCAGCACGGAGGCGTAGTGGTTAGCACGCCCGCCTCACAGCAAGAAGGCCTGGGTTCCGATCCAAGCCTGGGTGTTTCTGTGTGGAGTTTGCATGTTCTTCCCGTGATTGTGTGGGTTTCCTCCGGGTACTCCAGTTTCCTCCCACAGTCCAAAAACATGCACAGTAGGTTAATTGGCTAAATAATCTGTGGAGAGGGCTTCACTAAGTTGGATAACTTGTGCCAAATCCCTTTCTTCAATGAATAAAATATGTTTCAATCAAAAAAGAAATTGAATGAAAAAGACAACAAAAACATAAAGAAAGCAACAAAGGTAAGTTATATACAACTCCAAGCATACACAAAAGCAAAAATATCTACATAGTATGGCCAACAGGGATGGCCAATGATTTTGTAACTGTATTAAAAATATATAAAATCATGAAAACTACATAAATCTTTTTCTAGTTTTCTTTTTATTGTTTTTGCTTAGCATGTTGTTAAGCTCTTAAAATGCGTTAAGAAGACATCGTAAAGAAAGTTTAAAAAAACATGTGATCAAGGGTGCTCTCAAGCTCACATGCATCCATAATTTTTTCAATACAAACAAAGAAATAAATAATAAATAAACCAAAAAAATTGTCTGTATGATTTTTTTGTTACTGCTCTCAAGCAGCATATACTAAAACAATTATGCTCATCAGGCTCATTTACTAAACTGAAATATCCATCCAACAAGCTTGTTTAAATACCGTATTTTTCAGACAATAAGTTGCACTTAAAATCCTTTAATTTTCAAAAACATTGACAGTGTGCCTTATAATCCGGTGCGCCTTGTGTATGGATGAAGCTGCAAGTCCATCAAAACCCAAGTGAAGCAAAATAAGCTCTGAATCCGGGCTTTATGTTTAAATTCCGGCACTACGGCTAGTGAAGTGACTCACTCAGTAACACGTAAGTGGCTGATAGAAATTTACGTCAGAGACCAGAAGACTTTTTCCACCTAATCTCTGTCTCTATTGAACTGAGACGCCATGTGCGCCCATCTCACTGATACTGTCAAAACCCAAGTGAAGCAAACTAATTCAGAGTTTATCATCATTCCGGGTGGATTAACCAAAGAACTCCAACCACTAGATATTGGTGTCAACAGGTCATAAGTTAGAGAGATCCGGGCTTCATCTCGAAATCGCACAACTGTTAAACTCAGACACTGAAGATGAAGAATTTGATGGATTGAGGAAGAGGAAAGAACTGAAAAAGTGAGTTTATTGTTTATATTGTTCCAACTGAACAATGTTGAGTGTTATTATTAAGTGTATTATTTTATATTTTATGTGCTACAACTAAACAATAATTTGAGTTATTGTGAATGAGTTGAATCAATGCACCTTACAATCTGGTGTGCCTTATGAAAATGGTTCGTTGGTATTGGGACTTATAATCCGGTGCGCCTTATAGTCTGATCAAAAATTACAGTGCTTGAATCAAGACTGCCGACAAAAACTCACAATTTGCTATGATTACTTATACCAACATCCTCAGTCAAATACTGTGGGTGGAAATATAAAAAAGCTCTACAATAGAAACGCTACATTTTTTTAATAATAAATAAATTTCTTCATAATGTGAATGCTAGTCACTTATTTGTACATTGAATAAAAATTTGAACAGAAACATATGGAAAAAAGAGTTAAAACACTGTCTAAGGACATGTGGGCAATGGTGGCCTGGTGGGGCAGTGGTGGCCTGGTGGGATAGGGTGTTGGATCGCTGGTCCTGGAGTTGGGGGTTCGAGTCTCGCTCTCCAAAGGTTGTCACTATGGCGAGAGGCATGTAAAAGAACCATTGCTGACTTTCGTAAAGAGTAGCTGCATAGCCGTCAGCGTATTTCTGTCCCTTGATAAAGGGTTGTGTCAGGAAGGGCATCCAACGTAAAAACGATTGCCAAATCAAACGTGCGAATCTTTCACTGTGTCGACCTCTGATAAAGGGAAAAAGCCGAAACAAAATCTCATCTCTAAGGAAATGTTACCTATGTGTGAGAACCCATACTATAATCTTCTCCAGCAAAGCAAACCTGGTATCCAAAAGGGCCTCCACTGATTGTTTCTTAAGAGACAAATAGACACTGAAGAATTCCATACGACCTATAAATTGCTAGACTATTTTTTAAAAGCATTAAACAAGTCTGGAAAATTCAGCCAACAGTCCATAAAAATCTGAGCAAAAAGTTGTATAAGGATTGTAGGAAGCTGGTGATTTGGTCAAGACAAATTCTCAATACACATCCAAATAAACAGCTTGGTTTTTTTTTTAATCACCTTGTCCATGTGTGCATGGGAGTCTGCAGGTTCACCAAGAGCAATTTCCAGTTTAAAAAAAAAATCCCTTAGAATAGTAAAGAGTATTTTAAACGTGAAATAAAGAAATCTAGAGCTGGTTTGGCAACAGAAATATTCAAAGAGGGCTGGACAGCACAGCTGTTCCCTCGCACAGCAAAAATGCACACGTGCAAGGCTCGCCTCAGGGTCCAAGTCTGAAGTTTTTGACTGCAGATGACCACGGTCACATTTCAAAAATCTTACATAGGGATTCCTCACTTCTGCAGTTAATTGGGACCGGGACCGGGACCGGGACCCCCCCCCGCGACCGCTGATTTCCGCAAAGTAGGATCAACCTCCCTGACTGACGTATACATAAATGTATATGTGTATATCAATAAATATAATATCAATAAATACATATTCAACACTATAAGTGCTTACAATAACAATTAAACATTCAAAAATAATGCATAACATGTAAATAAAATATAAATACAGACGCTCCCTGACTTACCTTCATCCGTCTTACGTTTTTGCAATTTTACGTTTTTTTTTTGTTTTGTTTTTTTCAAAAAAAAAAAAAAAGTCAAATTTTGAGTTTAGACGTTGTACGCTGACATAATGATGCAATGACGCTGCATTCATTGTTTACAAACTACAGACGGAGTGTATATTATATATATATATATATATATATATATATATATATATATATATATATATATATATATATATATATATATTTATATAGCGTGTTACCCTTGTGTTAAGACATCGTCTCTGTGATCTTTGTGTTTACACTGTTTTGTGGACTTTTGTAGCCCAAAGCAAATATGGTTGGTCAGAAGTGTAAACCTACTAGCATGGGTGCAAGTCTCATACACAGAGATGAATTAACTATCTGCTCAGATTGGCACAATCTACCATGCATACTCAGTTAAGCAAAGAGGGTTGTAATATGAATGAAAACCCGAATCCACAAATTACAGAACAATTACAGATATTTATTATCTTTTACCAGAATCCCAAGAGTGTATCCTTATTTTTATATTAATATTCATTAGGATCTGTACTTGTTCTTTGTATGCATCTCTTGAATAAAGTTTACTTACTGCAGCTAACTGGGTTATCAAAGGCGGGCCATGTCTGTCACTGTCTATAGTGAGAGGCATGTAAAAGAACCATTGCTGACTTTCGTAAAGAGTAGGCTGCAAAGTCTTCAGCGTGTTTCTGTCCCTTGCTATAAAGGGTTGTGACAGGAAGGGCATCCGACGTAAATACCTCTGCCAAATCAAACGTGCGAATCAGATGATTCGCTGTGGCGACTCCCGAGTAAAAGGGAAAAAGCCGAAAGGACGACACACACTTACTGACACAAAAGAAAGAACGCTCCACTCTGCTGGGATTCACATCAGTGCAGGCTGTGTTCTAAACGAGTTCAACACACCCTTGTGCACTTGAAAGACCGGAAGTCTGTACAACCCACAGCAAGTACACTACTTTTGCAAGTAAATAAGTCGGGGAGCGTCTGTACACTCACATGCAGATGCACACCTCACATAAAAATGTAAGTAGTTTTGATGGGGTGTTTGTTTTTTTTTTTTGTTTTTGTTCGGGGTTTTTTTTTTTGCACAGTTGTCGTTGTTTTGTTGTATTTTCCTTAACTTTTCTTATATATATATATATATATATATATATATATATATATATATCCGTGTATATGTGTGTGTGTGTGTGGAGAGAGAGAGAGAGAGAGAGAGAGAGAGAGAGAGAGAGTCCTTAGAAAAAGAGTGGCTGAAAAGTACAAGAAAAGTTACAAAGCCATCTCTAAAATGGTTTCCACAAATTCGCTGTCAAGAGGGATGACGGAAATACAAAACATAGCTAAGCTCTCTAGCAGTGGTCAGCAAACAAACACCAGTTAAAACCAATGTGTATAAAAGCCCAGAAGATCAAAAAGGAACCTTGGGGAACGTATAAGCAACTAAAGGCCTTTCTCACTAATTGGTTACTCTTCATATCCACTATTATAAGAATGTTGAACAAAACTGGTATGCATGGCAGGGTTGCAACCAGAAAGCCACTGCTCTTCAAAAGGAACACTGCTGCCCTTCTACAGTTTAAAGGTACATAAAACGCAAGCCTTTCACTCTCCTGTTACACAAGAATATATGTATATTTTCATTTTCAGGTGGTTTTTACTTATATTTTTGTAGTTGCAATCTTCTAAAATAAGTTTGATATTTTGCATTCTCATATAAAGGCCACCATTGTAGTCTATTCCACTCTCATGAGTGCTCAAAAGTGCGAGAATAGGATATGAATTGATTATTTCTCATAAGGCAAAATAAAGGCAAAATTAAAAGTATACAGATATTACAATAATGGAGATATAAACAAGTGAATTTATAGCTTAATAAGATAAAACTATCTACACAAAAAACAAACTTATGTTTACATCCAGCAGACATGCATCCGCTTCATTTATTTTTATCCAAATTACTAGCGTACTTCCCATCGCATTTCTACGAATCACAGGTGAATTTTCACAGTACAACCCCCCACCCACCCACCACCACCACCCAACCCTGTGTGTGGAATTATTAGTAGTTTTTTCCATGAAGCTTGTAATAACAATAGTCCTTTCAAGATCTCATGGACAAGCCAGAAGGCTACTGGAAAAAATTGGGTGGATGCATGAGACTAAAATAGAAGTTTCTGTTTCAAATGAGAAGTTTTATAGTTAGGGAAGACAATAAAGACATTCCAGTATAAGAACCTTATCCTTATTTTATTCCTTATTATAAGACATAAGTTGCTTTACTAAAGAATGACTAAAGAAAAATAAATGTAAGGTTTTAAAATGGCCAAGTTAAAATCCTGACCCTAATCCAGCTGCAATGTGAAGCAGTTCACGCGAGGAAACCCGCCAACGTCCTAAATTTGAACCTGTTCCACATTGCGAGGAAATGGAATAAAAGGATGTGCAGGAATGATCAACAGTTACAACAATAACAGTGAGTTAAAGTTACTAATGCATAAGGGGGCCTGAAAGCTTAGATTCACATAGGTTTGTCACATGCATTACTTTTTCTCAATAAATGTCCAACTGTAATACCGATATATTTTTAACTGGGTTCTCTTTATCTATTTTTAAGGATTTTTTTAATTGATTTTTTATGACTTGTACATTAGCGAGTCAGTACAAAAATGTTAGATTGCCAAACATCAATTTTTCATCACAAAATTAAATGTTACTCAAACAAATGTAAAAAAAAAAAAAAAAAAGCAGAATATTATGTAACAGACCATTTTTCAGACTCAAACCTAATGACTGATGCTGGGTTTGAGTCAAAATCTCCACGAGAACTGTGGCTGGTTCTACAAGATGCTCAGTAAAATATTTCCACTTATGACCTAATAAAACTGCACAAACTGTACTTAAGACTACTATATTTTTAAAGCAAAGGGTCATCACACCAAATATTGACTTTGTTTTAAGCACTGCTCTGGGCACTTTAATAAGACATTTTAATCTCAGCATTTAACATAACATTCTAAGAAGTAGACTTCTGAATTTATTTTTAGGAGCAATTCTAAAAACATTAGATATACCAACCTAGATGAACTGAACTTCACAACACATCCCAAGGCTGGAATAAATAATTATTATTTGGATGGATGTGATAGTAATGCTCCTCAGGCTTTTTCATAGTTTGTCGGATAGAATTCAAAGCAGAAATCAACATCCAGACAAAAAAGCTATTAAAAACCCTGATGTTGCCCTGGGAGAACCGAGCCAGATCTAGTTAAGGAAATGGATTACTGGCACTGAGGAGTCATGAGCTTTACACTGTTAGCTCAAAACAAGGGCGAATCAAACTGGCTCATGTTCATTGCACCTAGAATATACAAATTCATGCACAGATGTTTTTCTAGGTATTTAAACAGTTAGAACATGGAGTATATATGAAAATAACTTTTAAGACACTTTATGGCAGCATAAACACCTGAACATAGCAATAATACCGAGATGAGGCATGTTATGATGTTAATGGTTTACAGGATTGATATATTCTCATTAGGTTTAACTCTATAAACCCCTACAATGTAAAAAAAAAAAACTGTATTAAACGATGGACATACTTCCTCTCTCTTCTTTTAATATAAATTAAGTGAGTTAACGACACATATATTCCTAGATTTACTTCTACAAATGGATGAATACAATTACTGTGGATTGAACTCTACACAAATAGCTCCTTCATAATAATATTAACACACACACACACACACACACACACACATATATATATATATATATATATATATATATATATATATATATATATATATATATATATAAATAAAAATTAAAAGGACAGGACAAAGACTTTCTATTGAAACTCCATTTATCACTACAGCTCTGTTTCGAGGGGTGGTGAAACCATCCTCTCTCTTCAGGTGATTATAGAAGAATGATTACAAAGTGCTGGGGGAGGTACTATGTCGGTGAGCATGGCGTCCTCTAGATGGGGTGGTGTTCATTATGTATTCGGGGGCGGGTTTTTTTAAATATCGATACATGCACACGTGCATACATTAGTTTTTCTCATGCCCGTGGACTCATATATGTACACACTTTTATATATATATATATATATATATATATATATATATATATATATATATATACGTTCACGTGCTTAAGCACATACACACACATACACAAGTATATATAATGTTTAGATACAGATTGATATAATCAAATACTTAGTGTACTTAAGGGGGTGTGTTGCATAATAATGATTTTTTTCCTGTGTCGGCATGAAGTTACGAGTTCGTTTCTTTTATTTAATGAAGACAGTTCGGGTCTGTATATAATGATGAACTTCTCCCTGAGGCATAAATTGCATCTTTTGTTTGAGCTGTTGTATGTCGGGTGTGATGATAAAATTCTCCATGAGATCTGGTGATCAATGTTCATGTCGTTGAGTGTCCAGATGTGCTTGCTGAGTTCGGTGGAGTTTCTACTTTTTTCGTTGCGGAAGGATGCGATGTGGTTCCTGTATCTGGTTTTAAAAGTGTTCTCTGTCAGTCCGATGTATGTTTCTGTTGTATTATTGTCTGTCCGTGTGACGGTGGCTTGGTAGATGACTGATGATTGCAGACAGTTCCCGTTGAGTGGGCAGGCGTTTCTTTGCAGCTACTCTTTACGAAAGTCAGCAATGGTTCTTTTACATGTCTCTCACCATAGACAGTGAGAGACATGGCCCGCCTTTGATAACCCAGTTAGCCGCACTGGGGGGGACAGTGACAACCTTGTGGAGAGTGGGTCTCGAACCCCCAACCTTTGGATCAGCGATCCAGTGCCCTATACCACTAGACCACCACTGCCCACCTATATATATATATATATATAAAGTCCTAAAACAAGCATAATCTAGTAACTCAAAACTGTGTATTGAACACTGGGTATAAAACTGTGGAGATAATCACAGGTTTTAACACTGTGTTATCTATTAGCATTGCTTTTTCAGACAATTTTGGTATTTTAAAATATAAAATCTCTTTTTAATATTTGACTAGATTTTGTCGGTTTCTTGTTGTATTTTGCTGTTGGCCTGATATTGTTTTGTTTATTTTTAGAAAAAGCTCACCTCCCTCGTTCTGTTTATTGAGATTGGCCAGTACCAGACATTGTCAGAAATTTCTGTCTACCAATTGAGGATGGCAAAAATCTACTGACAACTGATAGCTGTAACATTCTCGGTATTTAAATTTGCAAACTCCCAACAGAGGATAGGACAAACATATTTCTGTTCTGCACTCAAGAGCCTGGAGCATATTTTCATTTTCATCTATCTACAAAGCAGTTCCTATACTCTGGTGAAAAAAAATCTCTTAAACATCTTATTATATCTAACAGACACCTCAGCTTCTTGTATGATCACACTAAAATGAATTGTTTGAGGCTTCTAATGTGCATGACTCTCACATTAGAATCAGGATGTTCACTACTAGAGAGGTTACCAGCTATTACTACTGTACAATTGCATTTTGAAGGTACAGAAATAATGGACAGCTGTACTGCTAATGATGGCTATTTACCCGATGAGGGTACTAAAAGCTATTCACATTTCACCACAAATTCCACTTAGACAAAATTCTTACAGCATCACTATGAACATTTCAGCTCCAAAACTAAAAACAGAAGACTCCACTAGCAAATGATGTTTGCTGATGAAATAATTAAAGTATTGTTTAAGTATTAATTAGTTTTCTGATGAAGCAAACATGCATTCATGTAAATACCTAATCCATTTGTGTTTATATTAAAAATATTTTATTATGTACTCACTCACCAAACCAATTAATCCCATTAGGGTCGAGCGGAAGCTGGAGCCTATCTCGGCTGACACCGGGCAAAGGCAGGGTGCACACACACACACACACACACACACACACACACTCACCTAGGGGGAAATCTAGAACACCCTATTAGCCCACTGTGCATGTTTTTAGACTGTGGAAGGAAACCAGAGTACCCGGTAGAAGGCCACACAAGCACAGGAAGAACATCCAAACTCCACACAGAAAAGAGCTGAAGCCTTCTTGCTTTGAGGCTGATGTGCTAAACACCACACCACAGTGTGTCAATTATATTAAATTATACATTATAACAAAATTATTTTTAACTGGACACAAACTGGACATCATGAAGACCTGAACTTTAGTACTGTCTAAATAGGAGTGTTAATGTTGCTAGCTAATTTGGATTTAATTTAAATGTCAGTCTTTTGACAAAAATACTTGGAATTATAATCATATAATCATATTCATAAATCATATTTAGCCATTTTATTATTGTACAATCACATCCATACTGAATGAAGGCAGTTTTAGCTCCCAATAACTAAAATCAAACAGATTTTTTTCTGGACAGAGACTTTATGCTTGTGTCACATGGTGGCATATGTCATCAGGTTATGTTGTAGTAGTCAGAAAATATACAGAAAAGGCTACATAAACCATTTGTTCACATAATATCAACGTGATATTTATTGTAAAAACCGTTGTGAAAATATAAAGGTAAAGTCTGTTGGGCTTTTACACACGAACCCTGTGGCTCATCAGAGCCACAGCTTATCCCAGTTTCTGTAGTGTGACGTGAATAAGGAGTTCAATTCCTCCTGAATGGGAGGCTAGTCTGTGGCAGGTTACCTTTAGTATTTTTTTACTGGTACCCATTTATAGTTCAGGGTGGACAGAGGCACACTTGTGACTGAAACCTTTCCCACTGCTCTCAGCACAGTGGGGGTCTAACAGGAATTTGAACCCACGACCTCTCGATCATGAGCCCAGCACCCTAACACCACCAGCCCCACAAATGATACAATCATGGTTCCCACACATTGAGCCAAATGTCATTCAAGCACTTTTCAAGGACTTTTCGATGAACACATTTTCATTTTCAAGTCCTGTTGAAAAGAAAAATACAACAAGAAACCGTTTCTGACTTTTAAAGAGTGAAATACAATTATTTTAATATACTGCAAATTATTATTTATAAAAAATACAAACATTCTTAAAATGTCAACTACTACATTTTCAATGCAACAATCTCTCTCTCGCTCTAGAAAATATGCAATCATTTTAATAAACTGTAACAAGAAGACCAGATACTTGCTCAAATATATATATGTAAATATAAATGTATTTGTAAACACTTTCTTCACCGTTGGCTTCGGGTCAACACCTCTACTGGTTGTGGATTCATAAGGTGTAGTCATGGTAACGCTAACACTAGTGCCTGTGTCAGTTGTTCCAACTGCATTTCATTTGTAATAGTCCGTTATCAGAGTCCCATCATGCTCCTTGGGTCTTAAAAGTCTTTGCATGTTTTTTGAGTGGGTGACAGTTGATTTTATGTGCAACTTTAATGCATCTCCCCCTTAACATCAACTGCAAGAGAAAAAACTGCATGCCTTGCAAAACACGTGATGCCGGCCTTTTCCAACGTCTATCCAAGCACTGTAGTCTTTGTTCTCCTTCCATTCTGCTTTAAATATACACTGACTGCTTGGCATTGTGGCTGTTGGTACAATACAGTCCTCGTAAGCTTTTTTAAAATAAATATTTATTCACTTGTGACAACTGCAAAGGTTACCAAACTGCCGAAAATGGGATCTGTATGTCGTAAAACAGATCTAGAAGCTTCTATAATTTTGTGTCGTAAAGCAGAACTTCCAAGGAGATATGTTAGCAGATGATGCTTGACAAATATCGATTTTCTGTGACTTAATTGTATAAAAGATAAACAAATCGGACGTTTCGAATAAAATGTTGTATATTTATTGTGCAGATAAGCTCAAAGATAAAAATCAAGTACAGTACTATTCAAGGACGAATTAAGAAACCATTGGCTTTCAAGGGGTGGCATGGCAATTTCAATTTTTGAAAATAATTTATTTTTTCAAGTATTTTCAAGGCATTCAGACACCTGTATAATTTGATAATATCAGGGTGCAAACATTTCACGAAAAAAAAATTAAGTACTGAGTGGCACAGCAGCCTTCTCTAATAATAACGTCTGAATACATACACAGATAAAAGAATTCAAGTCAGAATTCGATGGAGCGCCGTGTATCTCTTGCTGGATCTCTAGCTCCACATGCCTGAATGCATCACACAACCAAGTAGAAAATATCTTTTATCCCGATTAGTTCTGTTTTGTTTTTATTTGCTTAGCAAGATGTTTTTTAGATGTCATCATATATTACAAGGAGAAGGAAGAATTCTTATTTAGTTATGGTTTTGCTTTTGTAAGCCTATACTCTAAAATGATTTAATAATCCTACTATCTGGTGTCACCCGGAGAAGGATGAGATCTCTCTTTGAATCTCAAAGTTTCTTCCCACTGCTTATATTTCCCTGCCATTTTCAGCTCTGGCATCCTCATTAGGGATCTAAAATCTACATCTTCAGCAGGCTTTTGACAGGTTCTCTTGAGAAAGGCAACACAGAAATAAAACTGAAATGCAAAACAAACAAGTGAGACAATTAACACACAAATGCATACCTAGCCTTTTTTTTAATTACAGCAATACTCTGTTCGAAATAAAATATCAATTTAAATGTCACTCATCTAATACACGCAACAGATTCTGCATATCAGACATAGCGCAGTTAATGCAGAATCTTGATCCTCCTAATGGAAAGGCACGCATTTTGTCAGAAAAGCTTTTCCTTCATACAGAGCAGGCTTACTTTAACTTTCAATCTTTAACTACTACTGGAAGAAATGTCCTGTCACTTAAAACTTTATGGTATACTCAACTATACATTAACAATAAACACTCCGAAACTACACATAAAGTGCCCTGCTGAAATGTGAAGGGATAAGAGCAAGATATGAAAAAAAAAAAGGGGGGGGGGGAGAGAGAGAGAGAGAGAGAGAGAGAGAGAGAGAGACGAACCAAGAGGAATAGTTTAGTATGCTGCTCTGGATTTTCTTCTCTTTCCCTCTGCATTCCATTCTACGCAGGGGAGACACACAGCCTGCTGCAGAGAGGAAACGGGAACGAAAGGCAGAGGAGGCATAGACCAAGCAAAAAATGAAGGAGTGTAAAGAAGAGTATGTGTGTGTGTGTGTGTGTGCGTGTGTGTGTGTGTGTGTGTGTGTGTGTGTGTGTGTGTGAGAGAGAGAGAGAGAGAGAGAGAGAGAGAGACAGAGAGACAGAGAGCGAGAGAGAGAGAGAGAGAAAGAGAGAAAGAGAATTTGAGAAAGAATGAAATACAGAGGTTTACAAATAGACAAAATGGAGAGAAATGAAGGAATCAAATACATGCCTGAACAAACATAAAGGCAAAAAGAAAAAGAAAAAGGAGAAAGCACAGTAGAGAGGGAGGGACGGAGATAGGCAGTAAACAACAAATAATTCAGGAACTTCAGATCCAAGAGGTAAAAAAATTTGCAACTGCTTTAAATGCAAGCTACAGTTTCACATACAGTATTCATTTATAATATAGTATATAATATATATGTATAATATAGATGTATAACATATACGTATAATATAGATGTATAATATAGATGTATAACATAATATGTATAATATAGGTGTATAATATAGATATATAATATTGATGTATAATATAGATGTATAACATATATGTATGATATAGATGTATAATATAGATGTAGATTTTAAAGCAGAGCTCATGACCGAAGTCTCTACTGGCAGGAATTCAATGTTGTTTAACTTATCGCGTATACTATCTAATTAATATAAGTTTGGATGTTTCATTAAAAAGCTGGTTTAGTATACATTCCCAGATGTTGACACGTGTCAAGTTCCTGGCAAAGAGCAAACAGCAAATCAGGACTGTGATGCAGACAGACATAGGTGTATATGTACAGACGTTTCAGCCACGAAAGTTCAAGTCCTATGAATCTTATGTATGGTGCTCGCATCAGCCTACTTTAATTACCGCGGAACATTGTGTACTTTAAAGTAAACAGCAATTGAAACTGATATTTAGTTGATTGTATGTCTTTGTTCTTGCCCTTCTCCATGCAGCCTTGCTGTTTCAATTCCCATTTCCAAGTAGCAAAACACAGTCATGCACAGAACTTCCTCCCATCAGCCAGCGACTGCTATTTGTACAGGCTGTTCTCTCTGGTCTGCTTCCCCCTCCCTCGCTGTTTCAGGGAGTGTGGAAACCTGTTGTGTCTGCCAAAGCAGCACTAACTTTGAAGGCAGAAAATTAATTACAGGAAACGGGAACATTTTGCACACCACGAAGAAAGGCGAAATACTTTATTTTCCTCTCCGACTTCCCACTACCCAAGAACTAGTTCCAAACTAATACTAGAAGGCCTGTAATTCGGTCTACTGACACTTCTCGGTCACTTCTGATGACCACTCAAACAATTCTTTTAATACACCAACAATCAAGCAAGCAGCACTTGATTTCTGGACTTTTTATTTCCAGCCCATTCTGGAAACTTGTTCTCAATTCACACAATTGGCTGTGTAGTCCTATTAGCACCTCATCCGCGTCAGAACATTTGAGTGTATCATTTCATCAGCGATTGGCTAATTGCCAGCCAAGCTTCACTCGAGTGTGCTGATAGAACACATAATGTGATTAGACTTCAAGGTGAATTGGGAGAAATCTTGCCTCAGCACACCCAATTCCTTCGCGTGTATCTGGTTGCTTCCTGTGAGAACACTCCCCATCTGCTTGCTTCCCGTCATGGCTCGGATGGACTCCTCCTCACTGTGTCCATACGTCTTTCCTCCCTTCTTCTGAAGAAGGTGAGCTGAATACAGCTGCTGATGACATTTTTACACATTCCGATTACTCAAACCATTTCCCTGCAGCCTTTTGGTGGCAAACATGGAGGTTGCTGTGCCATCGCAGTTTCACGGCTTGGCACCGGATATCCTGGTTCCTTAACGGGTTGCCAAATTCTGTCTAAATATGGGGTGTCTTTTCTTGCTGCACAATGGAAATGCAACTCATACTCATGCACAATGACAGGCTGCTGGATGGAAATTTTCAGCAATTTCCTTTTAATTTTATGCCCATGTATGTCCATCGTAGACTCTTTCTGTCCTGGATATATATTTTTTAATTTTTAGAGATATAATTTTAAAGCTGTGATCAAATTCTATATAAAAAAAAAAAAATAGGCATTTTCCTCATTTTACTTTTACGGCAGCACACAGCGTGTTTGTGCAGGACACATTAAAAAGCTGTAGCTTTCACCCACAGCATGTCAACATATTAATTTACCTCAACAATCAATCATCAACGGTACTTTGCGCAGTACAGCTTGATAGAGTGTCCTAGAAAAGGCTTACACAGCAAAAGCTTGTCGTCATCTGCAGTTTAGAAAGTCATGTTAAGTCAATCATTGAAGCAATTATTGCGGCGCTCGAAAAGGAAAAACTGCACTGTTATCCTGTATACTTTTTCTATACTTTTCTTTAATTAAAACAGAACTGCTACGAATACGTATGCAAAGATCCTGGCAGGACGAGGTGTGTTCACTTACAGAACCACGTTCTTCACAACTATTTTTCCCTCACCCTTTTGTGAGAGCTAGTCTTAACCAGTTTAACCAGGTTTTGTCAGGTCAGGTTTTGGCCTGCTACTGGTAACATGTAAGCCAGTGCAACCTGTTGCATGGTCGCGTGGTTGGCCACTAAACCGGCTCCCCCACCAGGTTCCAAATTTGGTGAGGAGGGTGGCTAGTAACCCAGTAGGGATAAAAACAAGACCTATCTAAGGACGGATGAACTCTATAGAGTCAATGGTCAGCTAGCTAGAGATGGTATCAACTTTGGGATCTACTGCGGATTTTCCGCCCTTCGTATACAGCCATGACAAGCTGTTATGGCTGCTGCCTACGCCAGAATTCTGGCACGGCACCCAGATTGAATGTGGGGCCGGTGATGTAGTGGTTAGGGTGCTGTACTCAAGATCGGGAGGTTGTGTGTTCAAATCCCAATTAGACCCCCACTGTGCTAAGACCCCTGGGTAAGGTCTTAACCACAAGCTTGTAGACTCAAAGTAGACTTGTAGACTTTGTAGACAAACGTCACTTTGTAGACTCCCCAAACCGTTGCTGCAACGTCCCGAACATCACAGGCGATGTAATGACGTGACAGCAACGTCATTGCAACGTTTACATGACGTTACATGCAACACGAAATTGCGACCTTTCTGCAACGTTGTAAATGGTTGCACCAACGTTGAGTGTTAGCTGGGAGGGTGCCTCTGTTCACCCAGCAGTATAAATGGGCACCAGTAAAAATGTACTGGGAAGGTAACCTGCGATGGACTAGCGTCACATCCAGGAGGAGTTGAACTCCTGGTCGCTTCATGTTACGGAAACCGGAGACTGGCCACTGGTCGGGTGTAAAAAGCCCAAAGGACTTTATGTCTTTACCTTACCCAAATTGATTAGTCTTAACCAGAACTGGTGGTCAGCGTGGAAAAGCCTTTAAAGATCTTTTTGAAGAAGAAGAAAATAATAATAATAATAATAATAATAATAATAATAATAATAATAAAAAATAATAATAATAATAACAACAACAACAATAATAATAATAATAATAATCATAATAATAATAATAATAATAACAATAATGAAATGTGCATTTTACATGAAAGACCTTGTGTGACGTTCCCAAATTATTATCATCAAAATATGTTGAGTGAGGAGAGTCAGAAACCATGTAGAGCTTCACAATATTTTGAGTCTATCTTGGCTCCTTCTGAATCCATTTGAGCTACTGAACTCATCAGAGGACCATGTATTCTTGATTTAAATGACCCAGCTTCTGGCACCTGAATGTATGCCTGTACGACAGGCGACAGTGGCAGTGTAACCTTGAGACTAAAGCGGCTTTGATCTCTCGGGTGATAAAGTGTACGCTTATCTCTCATGTGATCGGTTTGCCTGGCTTTTTTTAAGTTTAGCACGCAAACAACTGTATGTGTGTGTGTGTGTGTGTGTGTGTCTGTGTGTGTGTGTGTGTGTGTGTGTGTGTGTGTAAATGTGTTTGTGTGTGTTTGTGTGTGTCACTAGGCGACTGCAGCTCTAAACTGGGTGTTCTGTTACATGCTGTTTACTGGGTGGGCACTTGTCATGCACCTCAGTTATCTAGACGGGCTAAGAAAGCATCAAATGACATTTATGAAATAAAATACTCTTTCCTCATTACATTCTTCTACCATGATGGTACAGAATTCCTCCTGTTCCTATGATGTCGCTTCGCACATAGCTTTTCACTTGTCAGCCTTGAAGAAGGTTCATAAAACTGGAAAGATTTATTTTTCTGTCGTTATGAGCCATCACCACATGTTCTCTTTCTATCTCAACCAATTATAAAAACTATATATTTTTTTTGTTTCTGACCAGCGTTTTTGTAATTACAAGTTCATGTAACAATAGGTGGAGAACTGCAGCTTACTGAAGACTCTACACACAAAACCAACTATTCTTTGTTTAAAAAAAAAAACGTAAAAAAAAATGCAAGAGGGCATCTATCGCACTGTGGTGTCATGGCTAGAATGTCAAATGTACAGCAAGAAGGTCCGCGCTTTACTGTTCAGGGTATTCCATGCCTTTTCACAGTTTTGGCTGAGATAAGCGCCAACCTCCCAGCAACCCTAGTAGGGCTAGGCGGTCTGGCAAATAAGCAAGTGAGAAAGAACTATCGCTATTAAAAAGCACAAGGGCCATGCCATATGCCACACCCTTTTTGGATATGGCTGCACTGCGGAAGTTTTAATAGTCAGCCATTAAAGCTGTTATACCGAGAGAACAGATTATTACTGGTAAACTAAAAATAATTTCTTTAAATACAGAATAGAGGCATTTGACTCCTGTTGTTATCTCTGGCCATATGTTTGTCCTCTTTTAGTGCTTTGCTCGAGAATATGTATAAAACATTGATGTACATGGAGAGAAGTGATGTAATTAAGCAGCAGTAAATTTGAATGGCTTACTTTGGATAACAAAGTCAGCAAGAAGCACATTCTCTTTTATTTCACTTTTATTTCAATGGAGCTTTTACAAGGGACAGACCTTCGCTTTCGCTGATTCTAAAAAAAACAAACAAAACAAAACAAAAAAAAAACGACTATGAAACTACAGAAGAAGATGGACCGGTCGGTTTAATTCTATATTCTCATAAATATGGACAGCTGGGTGCACATGTGTCGCTTTCATTGCGAAGACTAGATGCACCCCTTTAGGGCAGTAGTGTTCCCTAATGAGAGGAGTCTCTTTTAGCAGGATAACGTTCCCTGCCATACTACAAAAAAGAATATTCGGGAATGGTTACAGGAAATTGGCTTTAAAAATTCTCCATCTGTGGGATCTGTCCAACAAAAAGGTCCAATCAATGGAAGCCTCACCTTGAAATGTACAGGAATTAAAGGATGTGCCATGAACTGCTTGCTGACAAATACCACATGACACCTCGACAGGTCTTATAGTTAGAGTGATATTGGCATGACATAAATAGCAGCTAAACAATAACAAGCAGACTATAACCTGCACGCGCGCACACACACACGTGCACACACACACACACACACACACACACACACACACACACACCATATCATATAACTATATTCTGTACATATACAGTACCATTCATCATCAAAACACACCTTCAGCAAAGCAAACAGAGCTCAAAACCAGCAAGCTCCCATGAACTCAGCATGTGTTGTACACACACACTTTAACCTTGCAGTATTGATCAGGCTTTCTCCCTGTCTGGAGTAACTTTCACCTAGTTCCCTCAGGCCCTGAACTCACAATGCTGGTGTACCATCACTTGCAGTGTGTCAGCTACAGTACACTTCCCTTACTGCAACATCAAACAGAGCCGGGACCTTCAGTACCGTTTTAAATACCGAGTGCCGTTCCAAATGCCTCCATTTCAATATCATGCAGAAATACTAGTACAGTCATGTGAACAAATTAGGAAGCCCCATTAAATAGCCTACTCTTTATTAAGGGATGTTCACATAACAATGTCTAATCTTGCCTTTATTTTGTTCTGGAAAAGAACATGATTTTACTGTAAATAAAAAACATAAATTCACATATTTTCACTCATCAAACAAAATACAAGGACCTCACTTTCCGCGGTTGATTGGGACTGAGATCTCCCCGTGACCACCAAATTCCGCGAAGTAGGATCACTCCCCCAAACTGAGGTATACGTACATGTATATGTATACTAGTATATCAGTGTTTCCCAACCCCTGTTCGGCGACACATTAGTGAGCCGTGAGAAATCATCAGGTGTGACGCGGAAGATTAACCAATTTCACTTAGTGTGTAGTAACAGTGCTGTTCTACTAGAGGGCAGTATCATTTTTGTTCCGTGGCGTGCCTCGTGATTTTTCTAATGTAAAAGGTGTGCCTTGGCCCAAAAAGGTTGGGAAACATTGGTATATATAATATCAATACATATTCAATGTAATAAATGCTTATAATAACAATTAAACATTTAAAATAATGCATAAGATGTAAATAAAATATAAATACACACACCTACGGACGCGCACGCACGTAGATGCGCGTGCATGCACTCAAATGCGCACCTCACAAAAATGTAAATAGTTTTGATGGGGGGGTTTTGGGTTGTTTGTTTAGGATTTTTTTTTTTTTTTGCATAACTGGCCTTGATTTTGTGCCATCTTCCTTAATTTCCTTATTTTTTAATTCGATTGATATTTAAAAAAAAAAACATGATGCACTGAAGCCACATGAATTAAAGCGCAAAGTAGCGCGGGATCCCTGTATATGAACAACAATGCGTATTTCAATGAAGAAAAACTTAGGGGACCCCCCCCCCATCCCCGGGAGGCCCACACACACACAGACACAGACACACACGCACACACACACACACACACACACACACACACACACACTTTCCCAATTAAAATGGCTATAATCGCACACAGGTGTATCAGATCAGGTGCACATGATCAGAACATCGTTACCGAGCATTTTGAAAAATGTCCTAATTTTTCAAACTATTTTCCTCCATTGAAATTACACATTGCTGTTCATATCTTTGGTTTGATGAGTAAAAACATGTTAATTAATGTTGTTTAATTACAATTAAAGCGCTTCTTTTCCAGAAATAGGAATAAGATTGGACATCGTCATGTGACCATCTGAGTTGACTATTTTATGAGGTTTCCTAATTTTTTCAAATGACTATGCAGAGCATGTCGTGTACACATGCAGAACCAAAATCTACGTATGAAGAAAAATCAGATATTTACAGATTCAGCAGAATATAGGATGCATTGAGTGGCTGTAACAGATTAAACACGACACTGAAAGAATCAGGAAAGTGACACTAACTCTAATTGGTCTGTCATTATATTGGTAAATCATTTACTTTCCACAGTTTGGCAAGTGGAAATTCAAGATAATCCTATTACCAGTCACAAAATCCGGTATTGAGATTACGAAGATGATATGGCTGGGGCTGGTAAATCTTTATTCAGTAAAATACTTCTAGCACATTCATAAGCTATTTAAAGCATTCACATTTTTCTAAGCCACTTAATCCTAATTAGGGTCACGGTGAGGCTGGTGCCCATCTCAGCCACCTCTGGGTGAGGACAGCTCGCAGGGCCAACACACCCACAATCAGTCACACTCACCCTCACACCTAGGAGTGATTTAGAACAGCCAATTAGCCTAGTGTGTACGTTTTTGTACTGTGGGAGGACGCCAGGGACGCTCAACAGAGACACCCGAGCTGGGAATCAAACCCAGGCTTTCTTGCTATGAGGCGGACATGCTATCCACTACGTCACCGTTCCGCCGCTATTTAAATGAGTTAAACATTTTGTTGATGAACATTCAGTTCCCATAATGTATCCGTTTATGTCCAAACAAATATGACTCAGAGACCTGCAGAGAACTGAGGTCCGGTTCCCACAAACACATTAATGTAGACTCCATAGTTTTATACATACATGAGGTGTTTAGGCCATTTGAATAGAACGCTGTTGTGGTCTCCCCTTCGGTATGGTTCGTTTTGGCTGATAAGTGAATTAGCTTTTATTGTCGTTTCAACCATACATTTGGTCACAATTAAAACAAAACAGAGTTTCGCCAGAACCATGGTGGTGCATAAACAAAACAAAAACTTCATAGAACATAAAGTGCATGTGTGCAGCATGTGCAAATATTGCATAACTGTGCAAAAAAAGCCCAAAAAAAAAACAGGATAACTAGCACAAACAATGAAAGTACAGCAACGACAAACCGCCAATACACATAAGTTGCCAAAAGTACAGGTGTAAGGAGATTGCAATATTTTAATAAATAAATTCAAACTTTTTTTTCTTAAGAGAAGCAGTATAATAAGTAGAATGTTTCTTGCCTCAGTGGGAAGGTTGTGTACAGTAGTGCTTTCACGTTTGCCTCACAGCAAGTCCTGAGTTCACGCCCTGTGCCCGGTGTGGGGGGCTTCTGTGTGAAGTGGGCATGTTCTCTCTGTGCTTGGGTGTTTCCTCCACGTACTCTGGTTTCCTCCCTCAGGCCAAAGACATGCATTTTACACTGATTTGATATACAGTACTCTATTGCTCTTAGATCTGAATGTGACTGTGAATAGCTGTGTGTCCGTGCACCCTGCCTTCGCCCACAGTCGGCAAGGGTGGGTACCAGTTTCGCAAAGCATCAGATTTTGTGTGTGTGTGTGTGTGTGTGTGTGTGTGTGTGTGTGTGTGGTCCTGTCCCTGATAATTAAAAAGGCTGACGGCAAGAGGAAAAAAACTTTTTTGAAAAGTCTGGTTGTAAAGACCTGAATAATTCAGAAACGCTTTACAGACGACAGGAGTGTCATGAGACTGTGTAAAGGGTACATGGGGTCTTGCACAATGCTGATGGCTTTGAGGATGCAACATGTGGCGTTAATTCCCATGAAGGAGGGGACAGACATTAATTATCTCCTCAGTTGTCCCCAGTAACTGTTTCACAAGACAGTGAAACCTGCGACTCCCAAACTAGAGTGTGAAACATCTGCTCAGAATCCTCTCAAATGTAGTCGCAGGTTCTACTCCCGAACCAGCAGAAAATATGTGTGGCGGTGGGAGAGTGAGCTGTACCTTCATTCTGTATCCTTCTAAAGTCAACAACCATCTCTTGTTTTGTCCACATAACAGACAAGCTGTTGATTCTGCACTAGTCTGATAGCTGATGCACCTCCTTTCTATATGCTGTGATGCAGTGGACAGGGCCACAGTGGTTGTGAGGTCAGGTCACTGTGACACCCGCGCCTATTGAGAGGGCCATCTACTATGAAGTACATGCTCATTGTGATGCGGAAAAGAGCGTATATAAGAGAGGAGAGCTCGGCGCCTAGGCAGCCCTTTGTGCGACGGACCCCATCGAACCCTAGACAACCACATTACGAACCACTGCTAACCTCTGTAGGTCTGACTGAAGAAACAGCTACATTGACAGAGTTTGCCTCCTTTGCATTACTCCAACCATCTACCTACCAGTCCGTCATAATGCAGATTTGTCTTTCTTGCTGATGAGACCTACCAAAACTTGGTCATCAACGATCTTGATGATGTCATTCAAACTGGGCATTGCTGCACAGTCAGCCAAGTGAACAGCATTTTACTGAACATCCAGCTAACTGGGTTATCAAAGGCGGGCCATGTCTGTCACTGTCTATGGTGAGAGGCATGTAAAAGAACCATTGCTGACTTTCGTAAAGAGTAGCTGCAAAGCCATCAGCGTGTTTCTGTCCCTTGCTAAAAAGGGTTGTGACAGGAAGGGCATCCGATGTAAAAACCTCTGCCAAATCAAACGTGCGAATCAGATGATTCGCTGTGGCGACTCCCGAGTAAAAAGTGAAAAAGCCGAAAGGAAGACTGACCAGCTCTATGGAGCCCCAGTGCTCAGAGGGGTGCAGTTGAAAATGCTTCTCTCAATCCAAACTGACTGAGGACACCCAGTCACAAAGTCTAGGATCCAGTTGCATAGGGAGGCATTCCAACCTATTTGGCTCAGGTTTCCAGTTCATTGGATAGAAATGATTGTGTTGAATGCTTCTTGTCCAATGAAGTAAAAGCTAGATGGAGGGTGTTGGCTATTATATCATCTCATAAATGGTTGCACCATTTACGCCAATTAAAGGGGTCCAGTAAACAGTGCACCAGTCTTGTTATGCCTCATGAAAGGCTTTCATAATGATGACTGCAATGGGGTGGTAGTCACTGATGTGTGACAATGAAGACTTCTCCGACATGAAGACACTGGTGGCATTAAACCACAGTTACCCTCAAACTGACTCTGGCCAGACACAACAGCTGGTTATTGGTTGGAGGGATAGTCTCCTTCAATGCCATAAAATTCTGGACCTCACACCAAGTATCGACGTTTTTAGACGTCAAGCGCGTCTAGAAGGGAGTCATCACTGTCATAGTAGTGTCACCCTGTAGTTGGTGACAGTCTGGATGTTCTACCGCATGTGAAGCTGCTAGCCGGATGTGATCGTGGATTCTCTGGACATGTACATACTTCATTACTCAGATTATCTGGGAGTTTGGCCTTTCGTACAGCCACCTGCTTTGATGGCGGCGCCTCTGGGTCCTCTGCAGCACACACACCCAAGTAGGAATCAGGAATCCATGGCTTCTTACTGGGGGGTGTGGTAATGATCTTGTAGACTTCTTCAGTACAAAAATCATCACAATCCAAAAGAATCATCTGTTTTAGAAGCTATGCAAGGTGCAGACCCCAAGTCCTCAATGTTCACTAATGCCTGTGATCAGGGAGTCTCCATAATAAGCAGTGTGTAAGGAAGCAGAATCGCAGCAAATCAGTGGGGGTCCATACTAGGCTAAAAACATACCCTAGTGCTTAGCTCTTCTTTCCATTCTACCTTCAATGTCTGGTCCCACATGCTGTGCAGTAACTAGAAAACAGCACGTAGTTCAAGCACCATTTCATACTGATGTCAATTTGCCAGCCACCTCCATGGGTTTTAGTGCACAGTGCTGTATTTCTATCAGCTTCAAACAAAGAAAACCCATCCAGCTGAATGACAATGTCTGAAACTTTGACGCTGAGCCAATACACAATAGTCTCTAAAATCACAGTAGGAAATTCACGAGAGTTGGATGCCGTCCACTTTATTTTTCCAGGGTCAAGATGTTGGAAAGTAAATGGAGAGCTGAACCACTAGGGTTTGCTTTTAGCATCGCATGGATTCCCACCTGCTTCCTCGCACAAGCACGATGGCCTCTCTCCTGATCACCTGCATCAGCCGACTTTGAAGACTTGAGGTCTATTGCTTGCAGCAGGTGGAGGTTGTATATCTTCTCAAACGGATTATCCTTTGGGTTATTGTTTTTGACGGTTTCTGTACTGAAGAATTGTCTGGCATTGGAATAAATGGTTATTCCAGTGTACATGAACTCCCAAGACGAGCAAACAAAGAAAACAGCACAAACTCGCACCATTTTGGATCTGCAAAGGCCACTGTGTGCCCCATACCATGCTACCATCTAAGCAGGTGAGAACACAGCAATTGTACTCAGCTGTAACAACTGCCAAGTTAAACCACTAAGCACCATGGTCTCAGTCTAGATCCACGTTGTACCACAGTGTGACTATGTAAAAATTTGACACAGAATCACAGATTAGTGGAGCACGTTTTGTGGAAGCGCACACTTCGCAAGGATTTTTTATATATTTTTTTTCCTCTGTATATTTCTAACTCCATCCATCCATTTTCTGTAACCGCTTTATCCTAATTAGGGTCGCGGGGAGGCTGGATCCCATCTCAGCCGACTCCGGGGAAGGGAAGAGTACACCCTGGACACCTCACCAGGCCATCGCAGGGCGGAAACATGCTGACGGATTTGCAGCTACTCTTGTTGAAAGTCAGCAATGGTTCTTTTATAGCCTCGCACCATAGACAGTGGGAGATATGGCCAGCCTTTGATAACCCAGTTAGCTGCATTACCCGTGGAGAGTGGGGCTTGAACCCCCAACCTTAGGATCAGTGATCCAGCAGCTTTACCACCAGGCCACCACTGCCTGTTTTAGCTAATGAATAAAAAAAGTTTTTAATTTCATTCTTTTCTTTAATTATTTGCACCACAACAAACACCAAACCAAATATCAGTTGAAACCAAAGTATCCATTTTGTTCTGACTCGGATCAAAACAAAGGGACTAACAGGTGTGAAATCTAACACACTCTCGAGCTTTCATGAATTTCCTACAGTGCCCCTGGTTTTCACCATCTGAGGTTCTCACAGGGTCAACATTGTACGGTGGCCAAGTGTTTCATAACACTACAAAATCCTTCACGGTACCTCAGCACAAGATCAAATAAAGTTGTGCTTCGAAAACAGAAAACATAATCATACACACATTAATATCTGAGCATTCCAATATACATATTTTCTACAAATTTAAAGAATAAATAATTAATTTTTTTTATAGCTCTATGATTTTCTGACATCGCTTGTATGTAATATTGAAAATTAATCCGAACAACAAAAAAGCTTCCAAAATGCAGCCAGATGTGCAACAACTTATTCTTTTGAAACAAAAATACATCAATTAACTTGGTAGCTTTTTTTCTATAACATTAGAAACGTGATTGCAGCCATGAGGAAACTCTTCTGTTGTGTTTTTCATTGTGGTTCCCTAGATTATGCTGTGTTGTTGCTTTTGGGTTTGTGTTGTGATGTGATGCTGTGGTGATGACAGATGTGGTTTCGGGTTACGGTTTGCAAGTTCTGTGGTAATTTTGTAGTGGTTTACATTTCTACTTTCCACCCTAATTCTTCCTGGTATTTTTCCTATTTTCAAAGGTATTTCTCTTCTTCGCATGATCTAAATCTACTATATAAAGCAAGGCAGCTAACGTTGATATGATCAACACAAAAAACATTACAAACACATATGAAATCAATAATAGCATGTACTGTATATAACTCAATTTACTTGTAAGTTTTTGATTTTTTTTGACTAGGAAGGATAATAAGTCATATTTCAGACTGAGAAAAGCTTTTCTATAGATGATAATAATAATAATAATAATAATAATAGCCAAAGGTGCACTCAATACTGATCAATTACCGAATTCAGGTGATCATATTCCGATGGTATTCCCGTTTTGTTCCGACAGGTGCCAATTTTCGCTGACTGATACACATGTGATTGAGATGCGATTCCGATCTTTAACCCAATGATATTATGTTCTGTACCAATTTGTATTGATGTTGTTCCAATGTGTCTGATACCGTGTAAAAAAAGGGCAAATTACTGGAAATGTGACCACAATGTCTCCCGATTGTGCTATTTTTTTCAAAATTGAATACCAATGTTATACCGATGTGCACCGATGCTATTTTTTTCTTGTTTCCCTGATGTATTCCGAGCACAAAAAATATAAAAACTTTGAACTCTCCCAAAATATATTTCACTTTTCCCCAATTTTTTTCCCTGAAATTCCACGGATCTCTCTGATGTATACTAGTATATTTTGATGGGACGGCACAGTGGCGCAGTAGGTAGCATGTCCACCTCATAATAAGAAGGGCCAGGGTTCAATTCCCAGCTCGAGCATTTCTGTGTGGAGTTTGCGTGTTTGTATTCCATGCTTGTGTGAGTTTTCTCCGGGTACGTCAGTTTCCTCTCACAGTCCAAAAGCATGCAGTTTAATTTCCTGTTCCAAATCACCCCTCGGTGTGAGTGTGTGTATGAACGGCTGTATGAGTGTTGGCCGTGCGATAGCCTGGCAAGCTGTACAACAGGGGTCAGGAACCTATGGCTCGCGAGCCAGATGTGGCTCTTTTGATGACTGTATCTGGCTGTCAGATAAATCAGGTGGCCTTTCTTTAACAGAATAACGAATACATAATTTGACTCATTTAAATAAAAATACAAAAAAAGCCATCAAATAAAACAAAAACAGATGAATAAACCTCGTGCATTTAAATCTATACATCTATTTTCAATGCCATGTCGCTGTGGTGCGCAGCGGAGAGCCAATCCTGTACACCAGTGTGTGGGCGGGTCCGATCCCCTTGAAACTCTAATTTTATTGGATTATAACAACCGCCACAGCCCGCAAGTGTTGTTTTTGAGTAAAGAGGTACATTTCCTCATTTTTGATCAGCTCATTTACGCGAAGCCAAGCACAGCTGGCAAGCAAACACAAATGGACAGACATGGAAAAACTTCAACCCGCAGACCAGCCAATTGCCAAAACTTGGGACGTGCGTGTCCGGTCACATAAACACTGCAGTGTCGGTCCTGTCGTATTGTCCATGTTTGGCTCCACATGCGCACGCGAGCAGTTCTTCTCACACCTGATAAACATCAAGACCAACCTGCGGTCACGTGTAATAGATGGACGCCTAAACGCCTGCATGAAGCTGAACCTCAGCACGTATCAACCAGACTACAAAGCCATCAGCAAAACCATGCAGCACCAGAAGTCACATTAATAGTAAGAAATATTTTTCTTATTAATAAATAACTTTGTTATGACAATGTAGTTGAAAATAAATTGAAAGTCGTATTATACTCTAAAATTGTTAGTCTTTTTACATTTAGTTGTATTCAGTATTAATATATATACTGATTATATATACTGATAATATATATATGATATGGCTCACAGAGGATTATATTTTAAAATATGTCTTTTTTTTGGCTCTCTTAGACAAAAAGGTTCCCGACCCCTGCTGTACAGGGTGTACCCCACCCTTGCCCAGAGTCAGCTGAGATGGGCACCAGACCCCCCCCCCCACACACACACACACACACACACAAAACTCTAATTAGGATTAAGCAGTTCAGAAAATGAATGAATGAATGTATTTCGACGTGCACCGATGTAACATTGGAATACGATTGGGGCAATTTGGGATCATGATCAGTATCATGTGAGTGTACTTTTACTAGTAAACCCATTTAAACCTACACATTATTGAGTACATATATCTTAATATACATCTTCAAGAAACCATGTCCAGGTTTTATGTATATATTTGCCAGAGATACAGCCCAGTCAGATATGGCCCAGATCAAAACACATGTCTTCTTTTTGCTATAAATATAATTCTTTGGACTAAATGTGCAGGTCAGGGTCTAAATATTTGAACCCACGCTCACCTGTGAAAGCATTAGTGGCCGGTAGGTCAGCCTCCTGCATGCTGCTCCTATGCCCAGAGCGTTGTCTTCCTCCTTAACCACTCTGATGGGGCTGCTGTGGACGACACGGCCACGACGCTGCCATCTTCACCTCATGAGTCCATCGTGCCGCCGACACTGCTGCTGAGATAACGGTGCCACGTCACCACGGCAACCAACACGCCAATCCTCCAATTAACACCGTTACCCCCCCAGCCAGAGCGAGGCAATCATGGCTGCCTTGGAGAGAGAGAGGTAAGTAGAGATAGTGAGGGAGGGAAGCTGAGAGACTGATCCAGGTGGAGTCTGTTCAGGTACTCGAGGCAGGTGTAGAGTTGTTACTGTTCCCAGGAGGACGTGCTTGGCTGAGCGACGCTCTAATCAGCATACCAGCTCGTCAGTCAGAGTGCAATGTTTATACACTCACTAGGGATGCTCCAGAACAGCATCACTGCAGAGACAGAGAGAGAGAGAGAGAAAGAGAGAGAGAGAGAGAGCATAAATGTTTTACCTAGCAGTGACAAAAATTAAAAATGATATAACTTTGATCTACACCTTTTTGGGGGCATCCATAATGATACTGATACTGCACTGAGTAATATACTTAGTATTAATCAATCTGAAACATTTCCTTCTATTTATGTTTCCCTTATTTACACACAGGCCATGAAATTCGCTCACATGCTAGTTGGTTAGTACATCAACTAGCTATATTAGCCACCATATGAAATAAATAATCCTGCTTCACTGTGAAAGAAACGCTTTCCTATAACTAGAGGAACATTTACAATGTTTTCAGCGTGTTAAAATCCCTCGTTGTTAACAATCTGGGGTGGCTGATCGTCATAAACAACATACTGAGTAAGAGCGCCTGTTTATTTTCCACTCACCTAGCGTAACCCTGGGCAGCACTGTTTGCTGATGTGTGCAAGCAATGAACATGCTGAGTTTTATGTTTGAAGATGTTTTATCATATTAGGTGTACTGTAAGAGATGCTGGAGTTCCTCTTCTTGATCTTTTCTCAGAGAACACAGATTTGCAGAGTCGGCTTTGCAATGTTGTGAATCATGGACTATCTAATTATGGATTATCTGAATCACTGTCATTTAGTGTTGTTTATTCATTAACAGCTTTACATCACATAACGACAGGCTATATGTAATCAGTACCAGAAAATGAGATGTAAGCTTATACCTTTATCTGTATCAATGCATCCCAGCATATTATGCAAAGTAAAAGAAAAGCAGACGTTGATCGATGTGGGACAGTGACTCTGAAAATGAGTAGCATGTACAAGTCAGAACTATCTAGCAATTTCTAGCGCTTCTTTGCAAAACAGTGAGTTATTTTTGTGAAAGTGAGTGACGCACACTGCAGTATCCACCTCGTTGCAGCACACATTGCTGCTTTTGAGTAAATACTATTAAGTCTGCGCTGGCTTTTAAAAGTTGTCTCCTGAACCTACTGGGGTCACTTAAAAAAAAAAAAAAAAAAAGTAAAACATGTTATTCAGGGTGAGGTGACTATGCCGCCTGGCCTCAGACAACCCAAACATTGATCACGAGGTCTCGGTGTGTGACGAACTCTATGCTACGAACCAGCGACAAGGTCCTAAAAGTGCACACCTGCTGCTCATCCCTCACCTCACATGAACCTTGGTAACAGGCGACAGTGAAAACACTCCGCCAATGCGCAAGAACAACCTTATACGACCTAGCCAAGCCTTGTACTGTAGAACAACACCACAGTGTCCAAGTCAAACATGTACACCCCCCCCATCACCACCACACACACACACACACACACACACACACACACACAGGCATGTACAGGCTCGCACACTTTCACAACAATAGGAGTACATCCTGAATATACCGTGGGGCCGGTGGCGTAGTGGTTAGGGTGCTGCGCTCACGATTGGGAGGTTGTGAGTTCAATTCCCACTGTGCTCAGACCCCTGGACAAGGTCTCAACCACAAGTGTGCCTCTGTTCACCCAGCAGTATAAATGGGTACCAGTAAAAAATATACTGGGAAGGTAACCTGCGATGGACTAGCGTCCCATCCAGGAGGAGTTGAACTCCTAGTTGCTTCACGCTACAGACACCGGGGATAAGCATCGGCCTGATAAGCCGCTGGCTTGGGTGTAAAAAGCCAAAAAACCTACCTGAATATATCAGGATTGCGTAGCAGCAGAAGAGGCAACAATCAATGGGCTCCAGGCGCAGGACACAACAGAAGAAGTTAGTGCAGAGACTCGCCTCTGCTACTTTGTGACGTGATGGTGGTGACAATGTTACAGCATGAATGTTAGTGTATCTGGTGTAACGGATCTGATTGCATGGAGCGGATCATGAGGTGAACGAGAAGACAGGCTAAAATGCTGCAGTATTTATTTTAGGAGAAAAAAAAATCAGCATGCAGTTAAACGGTATTGTGGGTAATGCAGGACAACATGAACCAAAGTGAAAAAACGAATTAATTTTCTAAGTAGTGGACCTGATAAGCCAAGCATTCGTTCATTTGATGATACAAGCAAGAGATTTGACAGAAATACTCATAATTGGGTAGACTTTAAGAAAAAAGTTCCAGCCACTGGAAATTACAGTATAGCGACCATTTTCCATTATGGTC
Organism: Plotosus lineatus; assembly: GCA_024760905.1. Taxonomy (NCBI): domain Eukaryota; kingdom Metazoa; phylum Chordata; class Actinopteri; order Siluriformes; family Plotosidae; genus Plotosus; species Plotosus lineatus. The sequence continues at coordinate 44,953,816 of CM045728.1, forward strand.
ACCATATGGCGCTTATCTTGAAAATATTTCGACATATATTATAAATAGCCAAAGTGCATACACTTCAGATTGTTGTGATATATTGTGTTTCCTTGCCATATCATTACTGACTTTAGAATGGTTCTGGAAATTCGGGAATCCAATATGACAGCCATTCTACAAGAAAAAATGCAAAACCGGATTTTCCGGGCCATAAGGTGCACCGGATTATAAGGCGCAATGTAAACGAATAACTGACCGGCCTCTGCCCATACATAAGGTGCAAAGGATTATAAGGCGCATTAAGCAAAACAAAAGTCAGATAAGTCAATCTTGATTCAACACCCACAGTAACTCTCAACATTGCTCAATTGTAACAGTATATAACAATAAATTCACTTTTTCAGTTCATTCCTCTTCCACAAATCCATAAAATTCTTCATCTTCAGTGTCTGAGTTTAACAGTTGCGAGAGTTAAACATAAAGACCGGATCCCTCTATTATTTTTTATTATTATATTATATTATTATGTTTTATTATCTATTATTCCCTCGTGCATGGAGTCGCAGATCAATAGAGACGGAGATTAGGTGGAAAAAATCTTCCGGGTCATGACCTAAACTTCTCTCAGCCACGTCACCAAAGCGACAGCGCATTCACAGTAACAAACATGGCGGCTCCGATTTGCAGCGTGAGTATTGTGTTGATTACAGAACAGAGGTCATTACTCTTAAGGAGCTGTATCAGTGTAACTTTAAATTCAAGAAGGTTAATCAGAGGTCTCAGGAGGACACCTGTAGCAGCGCTTTATCCCGGTGATGAACGGGAGACTCTGATTAAGCCAGCTGAGCGTCCTGAGGGTAGAAATGAGATTAGGTGGAAAAACCACCCACGTATTACTCAGCGAGTCACCTGACTATGAGGTATTTGGACATAAAGCACGGATCCCTGTAATTTATGACCTGTTGACACTAATATCTAGCGGTTGGAGTTCTTTGGTTAATCCACCAGAATGATGGTAAACTCTGAACTAGTTTGTTTCACTTGGGTTTTAACGGTGTAAGTGAGATGGAGCTGCACGGCTCCATTATAAGGCACACTGGATTATAAGGCACATCGCCAAAATTTTTTAAAGATTAAAGGATTTTAAATGCGCCTTATGGTCTGGGGGTGGGGGCGGGTGGGACCTTGTACGCCAAGTTCATGGTATTGCCACATATTTGTCCATAAAGCTTGAGTGTTATGACAGTTTCAATCAGTGGGATGACAATCTGGTGTAAGTGGGCACCCTATTTAATTTAAAGAACACGGATCTATCAAAGTGTCAACTCACATTTATTTAAGTGTATCATAGCACAGCTCAGAAAAACGATTGTTGATTCTCATCAGGCTGGAAAAGATTACAGATCCATCTCTAAAGTGTTTGAACCCCAAACCACAGTAAGATAAGTTGTGTAGAAATTGGAGAAAATTTAAAATCATTGTTACCCTCCCAAGGAGTGATCGACCAACTGCCAATTTTCAGTTTTCATCCATTCATCCATTTATATCTCAATAAACAATAATTCTAGAAATTTTATATTAATATCAACAAATTAAATAGTAAAGAAAATGGCACCAGTATTTCATGGAGTCGGGATACAGATATGAAATTTTCAGCATTCTTTCACAGACATGTTATGTATAGAAAAATGCAATAATAGCTTTGTTTACATTGTTTTCTACAGATAGAAAATAAACTTGGCAGTTTTCACTCATGACCTTATGCCATTTTCAGCCACCGGTATTGGAAAAACTATTACACAGAATCACTTGCAATTTTGCACATTATGTCTTGACTACCGAGTCTGTTTATATTATTAATATCAAATTTCTAGATTTATTATTATATTGAGATATGAATGGGTGAAAACTGAAAATTGGCAAACAAGGGTCAGGTACTGAGGCCAATACCAGCACGTGAGATAGGTTGAAGCCAAAATCAATAGCAATAATAACAATAAACCGCATTACTGAGGAAACTAATTCCCTCAGTAATAACACACAAGTTGAAATTTGCATAATTTGTCACTTGGACTTTAAGTGAGGAAACCAATTAATATGCAGTAAGAATAATTAGACCAAATTTTTTGAGCATGTATTGCCATATCTGCTCATTATAGAGCCTACTGAACGTTATTGTCATTAGACCCAAGGATTTTTTTTTTAATGTAAACTAATTTATCAACGCTGTACTTTGTAAAATATTTCTCTTCTATTTGTAGAAAAGAATAATGTAAACCCACAGGCACCAGGTCATTCAGAAGTACAACATGAGTCGCCCGCGGGCCTACACACTGCTATTTTTAGAATAGGCCCGCGGCTCTCCATTGAGCTGCATTTAATTTTTTTTTTGCAAATTTTAAAAAATCAAATTCACATAGATGAATATCATTAATTATTAATTATAACATATAATTAAAGGTAAATTGAGAAAATTTGTTATTTCAGGAGTGTGTATCAACTTGGTAGCCCTTTGCATTAATCAATACCCAAGAAGTAGCTCTACGTTTCAAAAAGGTTGCTGATCCCTGATGTAAATATTGAGGCTATTATTATAAGTATATTATTATTATTATTATTATTATTATTATATTATATAATTAGTATATAATTGTGAATGAATGCTGAAAATTTCATATTTCTATCCTACAAAATTTATGAATCTTTGAAAATGTTACACAGCTACACAGAGACCATAAATGTAAGTTACCCCTATGCTCTTCTAGAAGCAACAACTTTGAAGTTATTAGAAATTAGGTGCTCAAATTTTGAATTTCTCTATCACACACACACACACACACACACACACACACACACACACACACACACACATATATATATATATATATATATATATATATATATATATATATATATATATATATATATATATATATATATATATATATAATTTTCTGAGTAGATCCTTCCGTAAAAGAGTGCTCAATACTTTTTCGTAGAGCAAATAAAAATATAAAAAAAAAGGACAGGACAACGACTTTCTATTGAAACTTCATTTATCACTGATAAATGAAGTTTCAATATATAGTCTTTGTCCTGTCCTTTTATTTTTATATACATACACACAGGGATCCCTTACTTTCCGCTGTTAATTTGGACCAAGATATCCCCCCCCCGCGATAACTGAAATCCGTGAAGTAGGATCAACCCCCACCAACCCCTTCCTGACTGACATATACATACATGTATATGTGTAGAGCTTCTTCTTGTTTCTTTTCCTTTCGACTTTTTCCCTTTCTCGGGAGTCGCCACAGCAAATCATCTGATTCGCACATTTGATTTGGCATAGGTTTTTATGTCGGATGCCCTTCCTGTCGCAACCCTTTTTAGCAAGGGAGAGAAACACGCTGACGGCTTTGCAGCTACTCTTTACGAAATCAGCAATGGTTCTTTTACATGCCTCTCACCATAGACAGTGAGAGACATGGCCCGCCTTTGATAACCCAGTTAGTCGCACTGGGGGGACAGTGACAACCCTGTGGGGACTCGAACCCCCAACCTTAGAATCAGCGATCCTGCACCCTATCCACTAGACCCACCACTGCCCCTATGTATATGTGTATATAATATCAATAAATACATATTGAATGCTATAAATGATTATAATAACAATTAAACATTAAAAAATAATGCATTAGATGTGAATAAAATATAAATACACACATAAAGACGCATGAACGCAGATGTGCACCTCACATAAAAATGTAGTTTTGATGGGAGATTTTGGGTTGTTTTTTGTTTTGTGTTTGTTTAGGGTTTTTTTTTTTTTTTTTTTGCATAACTGGCCTTGTTTTCGTGGCATTTTCCTTAACGTTGTCCCCTTTTCTTCCTTAATTTCCTTATTTTTTATTTTGATGAATATTTAAAAAAAACAAACAAACACAATGCACTGAAATCGCATAACTTGAAGCGCGAAGTAGCGAGGGATCCCTGTGTGTATATATATATATATATATATATATATATATATATATATATATATATATATATTTGTCTTCATGTATGCAGAAAATCATAAAATCTGATTGGATCAGGTTGGGATTATTGGTTGCATTGACAAGGAATGACCCTATAGTGCAATAATGCCTTCAAAATAATAAGAGTAAACTTCTCAGATTTAAAAATACTACAAAGTAATAGCAGCAAAGAAAAATGAATGGAACAAAGTCAGTATTTGATGCGACAGCCCTTTCATTAAAAAAAAAAAAAAAAAAAGTCTCGCGGACAATGTGTGCTGCTCTTGAAGATCAGCCAGTTCCTCCAGGTACTTTGACTGTCATGCTTGCTTTGTATGTCTGCAACAAAACCCAACAGCCTTCATTATGTTTTTGTCTGAAAGTGGTGTTTTATGTAATATTCTGCTTTCTTTAATGAAAGACATAAAAAAGAAAATGTACTATTTAATTTTGTGGTGGGAAAAAAGTATTTTTCCTAGCTACATAATGTAAAAGTCCTAATCTACAAATTATTTCAAAATTTAAAAATAATACATACATTTAAAAAAAAAAAACACTGTGTATGTAAATCTGATTAGAAGTCAGTCATTTGATTAATTAATTTTATCGAGCATGTCTGATATGTTTTTATCAATCTGTTAGTATAGATGTACAATTGCAGAAAACAGAATATAAATTAATGAAGAAAATGAACATACTGCAGATAAAACAGTGACTCAGTTGAAGTGACGCTTTAAAAAAGTATTCAGACGTGCTTCAGATCAAAGGGAAATCTCTGCGTCTGTACCTTAATGCTTTTCTTTTAAAATTACTCAGCACAGAGAAAGCACATCGGGCCCCGAGCCTAAGCAAGTGTACTGAGTAAGATGATTACACTATTCTCTTCGTGTGTGTGCAGGCACGCTGTCATGCTGGATGTGAAATGTGATCTCAGCAGGGGGTCTGTCTGTCTCCTTGTGCTGAAGCTAATGTGGCCACTGTTGCACCGATCTGCCTTACTGAGACAGATTCCAAATCAATCGCACCAGCCTGCCTGCCAGCCAAGGTGAGGCAACGACTCAGCCGTCAGGGGAGAAAGACAGAAGGGTGGTGAGAGATTGAGGGGGGTGGGGTGGGGGGTGAGACAGAGACAGAGGGTGGGGTGGTGGTGGGAGGGATGTCGGAGATGGCAGGAGAAAGGGTAATCTTTGTTTTGTATTGAAAGCTGATGCAGGTCACTCATTAATCAATGTCAGAATGTAACAGCCCCCTTCCTCCCTCTCAACTACAGCGCTCTGCTACAGGTTTCTGACTACAGTACGTCCAACAACGAAAAGCATTTCCTGTAACTATAAGAGATTTTTATTGCCAGTGTTGCATGAACAATGAAAATCACTTGAACAGCTTGATGTTTAGCAGCATATGTGCATCTACCCACATACCCACATACCTAATGTATATGTACACGTATACAGTACACATATACATACATATATCCTATATACACCTATATACTAGTATCTAAAAAGAAAAAGAAGATTATGATGACAGATGAAGATTTCTTCACTAAGTTATTGCTGCTTTAACACAAAATTTTCTTTCAAATGAGAAATCTCAATTTTCTCCTCACTTCAATGGAGAGCAAATCAACTACTCCACATTCTTCATACTGTACATGGTTTCTGCCATCAGACTTCAATTCCTGTGAGCACACCAATAGAAACCCCTTTCCTTTTAAAATGAATTCCTTGGACCGACTCGGCACAAATTTTATCATTGAATTTTATTTAAAATTGTTCCACAGCACACAAGGGCTTCAGTAGCGCCACAGTGCGCTTTTCAGTGTGTACTCTGCCTTTGTTCAGAGTCAACCAAGATAGGCTCCAGGCTCCCTACCATCCTAATAGGATTAATCAGTTGGGCAGATAAATGAATGACATTACAATAATTTAATTCATTAATCATTCATTTTCTAAACTGCTTAGTCCTAAGTAGGGTCGCGAGGAGGCTGGAGCCCATCTCTGCCGACTCTGGGCGAGGGCAGAGTACACCCTGGACAGCTAACCAGGCCATTACAGGGCAGAAACACATGCAGCTACTCTTGACAAAAGTCAGCAAAGATTGCAGTGACAACCCAGTCATGGTGGGGCTTGAACTCTTGACCTTCAGAGCTGTAATCCAACACCTTACCACCAGGCCATTCCATATTACAATAATTTTTAAAATTTATCATATGTAAATTTTTATATTATTAGGTACAGGCACCGGCATGAAACATTCAGGAATTGTGACACAGTAAAGCCTGACGGATGAAAATAGTCAAACTTCAACCTGCAAATGCAGCCCTTGCAACCAAATAACGTTGAAGAATTTTATTGTGTTAAAACTTCATATTCATTCCTGTTACAGTGGTACCAAATTCAGCCATGTTCATAGAAAAAGAACATTTCAATTTTAGATTGCGTATGTTTTGATTTTTTCACCAACCTTGATTAGCGCACCTTTGTTTTGATGTGATCTCAAGTGCATTGCGACCCGGTTGCACGGTATTGTCCATGAAATCGGATCACGCATCGTGCGACAAACTTTGTTCAAATTATTACCATAGTCAGCAGTGAATCTCCAGCTTTCCATACATATCCGGTTTGACAGGGGTATATTTTGCCGTTTTTTTTTTTTTTTTTTTTTTTTTTTTTAACTTCATGTTTATAAATATCCCGAAAAAGAATTTTGGCTCTTTTAAAATCGGTAGAATATAACCTCCACAAATTAGGTACTAAAATTTAGAGATTTTTTTATCTAGTTTAAAAAATTTGAATCGAAACTCAAGAATAAACGAGTGCAACTCACCAAGCAATTGAATTGCGAGTCCACCTAAAAAAGTGGTATTGACTATCGCACGCCAAGATGGTCGCAACCATGATGGACGCGTCTGAGGAGGATACCGTCATTTCTGATCTATTTATTCCATACCTGGGTGAGTAATACATATTGCTACTATAGGAATATAACCTTTCATTTTGTATAGAATTTTCTAGTGTGTCTGTTTTTGTTGAAATCCTGCGATAGAATATAGACTGACTCTGAATTGATCGGGTCACTCAGCTCGCTGGTTCAAGATGAACGGAATTGCACGTCTGACTTCCAGCAGATTTTTAAGTTATGGGTTCTAATTTCAGAATCAACAGATAGGACATGTACTTCAGATGTAAAGTAAGGGTCCTACTGAGTCTCAGGCTATTTGAGAGTGTTTTGATGGAGAAATCTTCACCTACATGATATGATAATGCATACATTCCTGTCTACAATCAGCTGCTGCATGTGTACTCAAGGCCACTGCTCCAGTCACTTAAGGTAGAAAGATCATCATTATCAATAATAGGATTGTTTATTCATATGATCCATTTCTTTTTCCACGGAATGAAGAGTACAATACTTTGAAAAAGATTACAATTATTACTTATATTATATTTACTTATTATTACTTATATTATTATTAGTACAATACTCTGAATTTTCCTAAATGTTATAGGACTTTTCCAATATTTTGCCAATTAACATGTTTGACATCCTTCACAGCCAAATCCATGGTAGATAGCCCACAACTGATGCTTCCAGTGGATTAAGCAGGTCATTATATCTTAGAAACAAGTTTCTGACTGTTGACTTGGTTGGTTGAAGTTCAATGGATTTTCAAAATTTGACTATTTTTAGCATTTTTGTCAAATTTCACTTGTCTGACCCCCTTTAAACCCCAAACCATGGTAGATATCCCGAAGCTTATGGGTCCCATGAATTAAGCAGGTATTTTCCCTTGGAAACAAAAGTCTCAAGGTATTGACTTAGTTGGTTAAATTTGAATGAATTTTGAAAGATTGGTCATTTTGGTCAATTTTGGTCATTTTTTTCCCATTGCATAAATTGCAGTTTGAGGCATTTTTGAGGGACAATAACTTAAATGTGAGAAGAACTGGCCTCCATAAAAAATTAGAGTGGTGTAGTCTATCCCATTATCTTGGAAAATAGCATAAATGGGCTTTCCAGATGTCTAATTTTGAAAATAGGGGCATCTAAAATGCCATCTTTGCCAATTTGGTGCTACCATAATTTGAAAAAAATGCATTTTGAAATGTCTTTCACTACAAAACCTATTACCCGAGAGGCCTGAAACTCCATAATGCAGAACTAGGTGGTACAAGTGACTGAGAAATGGCATTAAGTGTTTGCAGGAAGTAATAATTCTTGTTTCATAGTCTTTCCAAATGTGTTCCAAATAATGTCCAAGCCAGGGGCCTGAAGTGGAAGTAACGGAAAAAGCTCTATCTCAGAAACTGTTCAAAATAATTGCATGAAATTTGGACTGGTGATTTGTAATGGTTAACCCGCCAAAGGGAACCTAAAACCATCCATTTATGATGACATCCATTTTTTCAGTGCCGGTACCTAATACAGTGGTGCCTTGACTTACGAGTGTTCTTTGTAATGAATTTTCCACCAAAAATCTGCCCCATCCAACGAGCAAATTTTTGATGTATGAGCTCTGCTGGGGAAATGGCTTTTCAGGGCAGATTAGCCTTGTATTCTTCAGTGTGTATTCCTCCGCGCTCCGAAAACGCCTTGTGCAGTGCTTCTCAATTATTTTCTGTGACGTCCCCTATAGGAAGAAAAAAAACATTTCACATACCCCCAGCGCCCCGTGCTTCGTCTCTGTACAATGTGTGTGCGTGTGTGTGTGTGTGTGTGTGTGTGCACGCGTGCGTGCGCCTTTTCTCTGTACCATGTGTGTGTGTGGGTGTGTCAGTTTATCAGCATGAATATGATTAAATATGACATTTAGCATACACTTTCTCTTGTTTATTCTTGTCTTATTATTATTTATTATTAATGTTAATGTACATGTATTATTATTATTGTGAAATATTTATTGCTTTTACATGTTTATCTTTAATATATTAGGTAAAATATATGTGTTTGTGTCAGGTTATATGAGTTTGGGAGTGGGTTGTAACGGATTAATTGTTTTTATATTATTTCCAATGGGAATACAGTAATTGTTTTATCTAACGAACATTTTGACTTAAGAGCTTGCCCTCGGAACGGATTAAATTCGTAAGTCAAGGTACCACTATATTAGGATTTTATACCCGTATGTAATTTAAATAAGTATCAGTATATTTATGTATATAATGTGTAGGATTTATTAGGAAATGTTTACTATCACAACTTTAAATTCTTAACAAAATTTGTTTACTCATTTTATGTTCAGCTGCATTTTATGATAACACTAATTATGAAAAATGCTGTACAAGTTCAATTTAATGTATCACAGTTATTGCTTTGAGTGATGGAAAGGGTTCAAGCCCCCTGGCAGAAACACCTTAACTTTTAACAAATAAAGTTAGAAAAAGGTTTGATTACTCAAAGTCTTGCTAAATGAATATTTCTGGTATGCGAGTTTTTCATATTTGATACACAAACTACGGGCTCTGAAATGCAGTCTTTTTTTTTTTTTTTTTTTTTTTTAACAACATTCAGATAATTTCCCTTAAATCAATCAAACAAATAAATGACATTCTGATACAAGTGACCCAATTTCCATCGCTACGTATCAGTGACCTTATATCATGCAAGGCAAATGCTGATTGTGAGAGTGATCAGCGTGCTAGCCAGCACCTTCATTCATCAGTTCGAGCTGGTCTGCATGCATTTTTGGCTCGTCGAACAAGTTTGCATCATTCAATGTCCTTATTTATGAAAATCGGTGTGTGATTTAAGGTTCAATCTGCATTCGAGATTTTTTTCTGCTTTCATGTTCATAAAGTAATAACTTGCTTTAAATACATTTTAGAGTAAATTATCCACATTAACATGAGTAAACAACACATGATGTGTTACAGCAGTAATGCTTTGTTTCTCTAGTATTTAATTTAGGTAAAGGTAAAGTCTGTTGGGCTTTTTACACCCGAACCATAGTGGCTCATCAGGCCGATGCTTATCTCCGGTTTCCGTAGCGTGAAGCAACCAGGAGTTCAACTCCTCCGGGATGGGACGCTAGTCCATCGCAGGTTACCTTCCCAGTATATTTTTACTGGTACCCATTTATACTGCTGGGTGATCATCACTGCTGGGTGAACAGAGGCACACTTGTGGTTAAGACCTTGCCCAGGGGCAAGTACAGTGGGGGTCTAACTGGGATTTGAACTCACAGCCTCCTGATCGTGAGTCCAGCACTCTGACCACTACGCCACCGGCCCCACTAGTGTATTAAATTTAACAGGACACAAATTTTTGACGGTCGCAGTCGTGGTCCAGTGGTCAGGAGTTGGATTACTGATCCCAATGATCAATACTGATCTCAAGCCCCACTACGAATTGTTGTTACTGGTCACTGCTGTCCCACCCCCCAGTGCAGCTAACTGGGTTATCAAAGGCCGGCAATGTCTCTCACTGTCTTTCGTGAGAAGCTGTGAAAGGAACATTGGTGACTTTGGTAAATAGTAGGCTGCATAGCCATCAGCAGGTTTCTGCCCTGTGATGGGCTGGTGAGCTGTCCAATGCCCTCATCCAGAGTCAGCTGAGCTGGGCACCAGCCTCCTTGCGACCCTAATTAGGATTAAGCAGTTCAGAAAATGAATGGATGAATGGATAAATGTTTAAGTTTCTTATTCTGCTATCTGCATTTATGTATTTCTTTTTAAGCTCAGCCATGTAAAAAAAAAAAAAAAAGGATAAAATAACCACACACTGCCATGTCTCTCAAGCCTTCCAAGTAAAAAAAGTGTTGGTATATGGTTTTAAATGTTTTTATTTTCAATTCAGACATTGCATTTGAATTCTCTGAGCCAGTTGCTTGGCAGCAAGGAGCAGTGCTCAAGCACTGCTTCTTATTTTTCTTTTTTACTCATTTGTGTTGGTGGGATTTTTTCGACAAGCTAATGGCATTTTCAGCATGAAGAAAAGTGTAAATGAAAATCACCCTGGAAAAATGGAAAAAAGAAGGAAAGAAAGGGTTTAACATATAGGGACATGCTTCAACCACACGATAACTTATTCACTCATAATATGGACATATTGCGGACAGGCCGATTAAGTTTGATAACGATTACACGTTACATTTGTGCATCCAATACAGAACTCTGTCATCACACAAACTGCAAAGCTGCAAATGTGCGCAACTGTCCAGTGCTGATTTGTGTGTTTTACATGACACCATGGGAGAAGTGGGACAGACATTCGGTTAAAAAAAAACCCCAAGTAGAAGTAGGTAAGTAATTTGCACAAGAAAGAGACTGAGCACAAAAGTCACACGTGAAGCTCTACAGCAGCATACTGGAAGGTTATGGTCAGATTGCTCGGCCGTCGTGCTTTGTGGTATTTGAGGAAACTGTGGTTGTGTGGCGACGAACAGGTGGGTCAGCAGAAGAGCGCGGAGAAAAGGCCGATAGTCGTAGTGATTTGGTGAGGCGTGACTGACTGTCAGACTGGAGCGAGAACAAAGAACACCAGCAGGAAAATAGGAGAGCAAGAGAATGTGAAGAAGGCACCCTGCCGAGCACAATCCCCTACTCGCAGGGGGAAAATTTTTTTTGCACTCGCTTCATATCCTTTACTTGCTCAGAGACAAGCACAACTGAGCTTCTTTGGGTTTAGTGCCAATGACAGCCATTTTCACCCCCTCCCTTTCAAAAAAAAAAAAACAAAACAGCCTGGAAGGCTACTTTTGTTTTCTGCCATGGATGACATCATGCCACAAACTCAAGCTTAGAATATTATATTGACACATAACATTATACGAAACAATAGTGCTCAGTATTATAGATAATTCTGTGTGTGTGTGTGTGTGTGTGTGTGTGTGAAGCTGAGGTTAGATGCATTCCTTTAATAGAGAGCATCCATTTCTGGATAAGACCAAAGCACAGACGTGCTTAGAGTTGAACGTGCTGTATAGTAAATGGCCTGAGTGGTGTTTCTCCCTCATGATGACATCGGAAACACTGTTCCGGTCTGCTGCTTCACAGCCGGCACCCTGATTACTCTGCTGCTTTCTGCCTTCGGTTCATCTCCGTTTCAAACGAATCCATCAATAGATGTTTGTCGTTGCCTATGGACAAGTCTCACACTGCTCACACTCCTGTTGACCTTTCAGTCAAGCTGGATAAAGCACGGCTCCACACTCTGAGAGAGCCACCTTAATGATATGCATGTGTGTGTGTATATTTTACACACATATATATATATATATATATAGGAAGGAAGACAGACGTCTGTCTTATATGTCTGTCTTCCTTTCGGCTTTTTCCCCTTTACTCAGGAGTCGCCACAGCGAATCATCTGATTCGCATGTTTGAGATATATATATATATATATATATATATATATCATGGTACGTCACCTTACGAAAGAACCAACAAACGAAAAATCCAGGTTACGAAATGAATGAAGCGGGCTCGTGGCATGCGGTTGAGTGATATCGCAAAGGAATATGGCCAAACCCGTCTGCCATCGGTACAATATTGCAGGAGGCCTTAAAAATACTTTTATAATTTTTAAAGGGTTTTGGGTAGTATTGGGGGCCTTGGAATGAATTAAGTATTATATCTCTTATACATGTATAATGCAGCTTATATAGCTCACAGAGCTTATACTCTTATACATGTATAATGCAGCTTCTTACAAAATTAATCCGTTCCAGCGCTCTTTTCGTAGCCTGGAGTTTTCGTAAGTAGAGGTGCATTTTACATGTTAAACGCCTGATTCGTTCCAAGGCCCCCAAGACTATCCCATAAACCCTTTAAAAATGATAAAAGCACACAAATTTTGTATGAAATATGTGTTAAAAGTAAAAGAAAATTATTTATTAAACCATTTAAACATTTTATTAACATATTAAACCATTTTATTAACTTATTTATTAATTAAACCATAATTAAACATTTTTTATTAATTTTTACATTCAGTATTAAACATTTGTGGTGCACTCAGTAGTGCGCTCAGCCGAATGCGGGCGGCGTTACAGCCAACACCGGAGCTTTTGAGACGGGGCGCGGCTCATCTGGACCTCCGATCTGTCAAGCAGGTAAGTTCGCTTTGACTACTTGTTTAGTACTCAACATTCACCTGTTTGCTTGAGGGATTGGAGGTCCAGATGAGCTGCGTTTTGCCCACAATCAACAGAGCGCGCCACATTTATGAAACATTTACTGAATTAAGCAACTTAAAAAACGAAAAATAAGCTGCAATGAACACTCTCAAAAAACTCATGAAACTCACGAACCAACAGTGCATCTCTCCTTTACGCGTGTGACAAACAAGCATTATAGGTACAGTACTATGGAGATTCAGCTCCCTCCTGGCCAATGGGAGGCCAGCGGGGCAGGATGTTGGGAGACAGCCAATGAGAGAGGAACTCGCGCATTATTTAAATGGCGCGTTTTAATGTTTGAATGGCGCGTTTGGTGCTTTTCGTAAGAAGAATTTGTTTCGTACACAGAGGACAAAAATTTAAGAAAATGTTTTTCGTTTTCCTGGATTTTTTGTAAGAAGGGGGCAGACTATATATATATATATATATATATATATATATATATATATATATATATATATGTGTGTGTGTGTGTGTGTGTGTGTGTGTTACAACCTTGCAGAGCTTTGTCATTCTAGCAATTTGTCAAGGTAAAACTAAGAAATTTTACCCTGTGCTTCCTGCAGAAACCTTGACAGGCACTTCTTCATTACCCTCCGGTCAAGCTGCTCTCAAAACAGCTCAATTGAGTTAAGTCTAGTGACCGCACTGACCACTCAATTATTGAATGAATACCAACTGACTGCCTCTTCCGCAAAAGGTTACTGCATAGTTTGGAGTGTTTTGGGTTATTGTTTTGTTGTAGGAGATATGTGTCTCCAATCAAGTACCATCCATATGGTTATGGCATCATATTGCTAAATGCAATGGAAACTTTACCATCACTGAATCACCTTCAGACCATCATCGTTACCTCATCATGTTCAACATAGTAATCCAGCATCTTTTTCTACAGTATGATCCCTACTAATTTTCTTTTTTATTACACAGACATCCTAAATTTGAATTCATCCATCATTTCATCCATTCATTCTTTCGTCAACCTTTATTTTTACTGGCCAGTCTCAGATCTGCTTTTTTCTTTTCTTTGCGACTCCAGGAGTCGCCTCTTCAGTATGAAAATCGAGACTATAGTTTAGCAAGTACTATTTAATGAAACTGCCGGTTGAGGACCTGTCTGGCATCTACTTCTCAAACTAGAGACTGATGTACTTGTCCTCTTACTCACTTATGCATCAGGGCCTCAGACGTCTCTTTCTAGCCTGGTTGGAGTCTGGTATATTGCACTGTTCCTCGAACGGAGTGGTACACAATACTGCATGACATTTTCAGCTTCGAGACAGTTCCATGTCTACAGAACATATATAGACTAATGAATTTCAGAAGAAAGTCCTTTTTATCCTTCTGACTCTCCAGATATTCATCTCAACAAAAGAATTGCAATTTTACTGATTCTTTAACAAACACAACAGTTTTTCTTTGCTAACACGATCACAAAATTGTTTTCTAATTTTTATTTATGCTTATAACATAATAAACATGGATTACCTAACATAATATGCCATTGGAATACAAGCAAGATTTGTGCTGAAAACGGGCCTCTGTACACCTATGTAGACGTTCCAAAATAATCCTGTTGTTTCAAACTATAATAGTGAAGTGAGATTTCCTTTCGGCTTTCTCCCTTTATCAGGAGTGGCCACAGCAAATAATTCGCACGTTTGATTTGGCAGAGATTTTTACGTTGGATGCTCTTCCTGTCACAACCCTTTAGCAAGGGACAGAAAGACGCTGACGGCTTTGCAGCCTACTCTTTACGAAAGTCAGCAATGGTTCTTTTACATGCCTCTCACCATAGACAGTGAGAGACATGGCCCGCCTTTGATAACCCAGTTAGCTGCACTGGGGGGGGACAGTGGGACTTGAACCCCCAACCTTAGGATCAGCAATCCAGGACCTATACCACCAGGCCACCACTGCCCCAAACTATAATAGTGAAGTACCACACAAAAATCCTCCAGACTGTGTTTCTGATCAATGTAATCTTTTTTATTTGTTTTCTTTCATACATATATATATATATATATATATATATATATATATATATATATATATATATATATATATATATATATATGTGTGTGTGTGTGTGTGTGTATATGAAATATATATATGTGTGTGTGTTTGTATGTGTGTGTATATATATATATATATATATATATATATATATATATATATATATCTTCTTCTTCTTTTCCTTTCGGCTTTTCCCTTCAGGGGTCGCCACAGCGAATCATCTGCCTCCATCTCACCCTATCCTTTGCATCTTCTTCTCTTACACCAACGACCTTCATGTCCCCCTTCACCACATCCGTGAATCGTCTCTTTGGTCTTCCTCTAGGCCTTTTGCCTGGTAGTTCCAGGCTCAGCATCCTATTACCAATATACTCACTATCCCTCCTTTGTACATGTCCAAACCATCTCAATCTAGCCTCTCTGACTTTGTCTCCAAAACGTCTTACATGTGCTGTCCCTCTGATGTGCTCATTCCTAATCCTATCCATCCTCGTTACTCCCAAAGAGAACCTCAACATTTTCATCTCTGCTACCTCCAGCTCTGCCTCCTGTCTTTTCCCCAGGGCCACTGTCTCTAAACCATACAACATCATTGGCCTCAACACTGTCTTGTACACTTTTCCTTTCATTCTTGCCGATACCCTCCTATCACACATCACACCAGACACCAACCATTCCAACCATTCCAACCTGCCTGCACACGCTTCTTGACCTCTTTTCCACACTCTCCATTGCTCTGGATTGTTGAGCCTAAGTACTTAAAATCCTCCACCTTTCTTATCTCTGCTCCCTGTAATCTCACCGTTCCTCTTGGGGCCTTGTCATTCATGCACATGTATTCTGTCTTACTGAGGCTAATCTTCATTCCCCTCCTTTCCAGGGCATACCTCCACCTCTCTAGATTTTCCTGCACTTGTTCTCTGCTCTCATTACAAATCACAATGTCATCTGCAAACATCATAGTCCATGGGGAATCTTGTCGAACCTCGTCTGTCAGCCTGTCCATCACCATAGCAAACAAGAAGGGGCTCAGAGCTGACCCTTGATGCAGTCCTACCTCCACCTTGAACTCTTGTGTCACACCGACAGCACACCTCACCACTGTCTTACATCTCTCATACATGTCCTGCACCACTCTAACATACTTCTCTGCCACTCCAGACTTCCTCATGCAATACCACAGTTCTTCTCTCGGCACCCTGTCATATGCTTTCTCCAGATCCTGTGGTGCTCTTTCTTGGCATGAAACCAAACTGTTGTTCACAAATGCTGACCTCTGCCCTTAGTTTAGCTTCCACTATTCTTTCCCATAACTTCATCGTATGGCTCATCAACTTTATCCCTCTGTAGTTGCCACAATTCTGCACGTCTCCCTTGTTCTTAAAAATGGGCACCAGCACACTTCTCCTCCATTCCTCTGGCATCCTCTCACTCTCTAAGACCTTGTTGAATGTTCTTGTCAGAAAATCTACTGCTACCTCTCCTAGACACTTCCATACCTCCACCGGTATGTCATCAGGACCAACTGCCTTTCCATTCTTCATCCTCTTCAATGCCCTCCTCACTTCACCCTTACTAATCTTTGCTACTTCCTGGTCCTCAATAGTCACCTCTTCTACTCTTTTTTCTCTCTCATTTTCCTCATTCATCAGCCCTTCAAAGTACTCTTTCCATCTTCCCAGCACACTTCTGTCATCAGTCAATACATTTCCCTCTCTGTCCTTTATCAATCTAACTTGCTGCACGTCCTTCCCATCTCTATTTCTCTGCTGTGCCAACCTGTATAAATAATTTTCTCCCTCCTTACTTTCCAACCGAGCATACAAGTCATCAAATGCGCTCTGTTTGGTCTTTGACACCGCTACCTTTGCCTTACGCTGTGTCTCCCTGTACTCCTGTTTACTCTCTTCGGTTTTCTCAATGTCCCACTTCTTCTTAGCTAACCTCTTCCTTTGTACACACTCCTGCACTTCCTCATTCCACCACCAAGTCTCCTTATCTACTTTCCTTCCAGATGACACACCAAGTATTCTCCTACCTGTCTCCCTGATCACATTAGCTGTAGTTGTCCAGTCATCTGGAAGCACTTCCTGACCACCCAAAGCCTGTTTCACCTCCTCCTTGAAGACAACCCGACACTCTTCCTTTTTCAGCTTCCACCACTTCGTCTTCTGCTCTGCCTTTGCCTTCTTCACCTTCCTCACCATCAGCATCATCCTGCACACCACCATCCTATGCTGTTTGGCAACACTCTCACCCGCTACTACTTTGCAGTCACTGACTTCCTTTAAATTACATCGCCTACACAAGATGTAGTCTACCTGTGTGCTCCTACCTCCACTTTTATAAGTCACCCTATGCTCCTCTCTCTTCTGGAAGAAAGTATTCACCACAGCCATTTCCATCCTTTTTGCAAAATCTACCAACATCTGTCCTTCATGCTCCTGTCCTGGATACCAAACCTACCCATCACTTCCTCGTCCCCTCTGTTTCCTGCACCAACATGTCCATTGAAGTCTGCCCCAATGGTCACTCTTTCACCTCTGGGGGTACTCTGCATCACTTCATCTAACTCCCTCCAGAATCTCTCCTTCTCTTCTCGCTCACATCCTGTCTGTGGGGCATAAGCACTAACAACATTGACCATCACACCTTCAATTTCTAATTTGAGACTCATCACTCTGTCTGACACTCTTTTCACTTCTAGAACATTCCTGGCAAACTCCTCCTTCAAGATGACTCCGACTCCATTTCTCTTCCCATCTACACCATGATAAAACAGCTTAAACCCTGCTCCTATGCTTCTAGCCTTGTTACCTTTCCACCTGGTCTCCTGAACACACAGTATGTCCCCCTTCCTCCTCTGCATCATGTCAGCCAGCTCTCTACCTTTTCCTGCCATAGTTCCAACATTCAAAGTCCCTACTTTCAGTCCTAGACTCATGCCTTTCCTCTTCTCTCTCTGGCAACGGACACGCCTCCCGCCTCTCCTTCTTCGACGTCTTCGACCAACAGTAGTCCAATTTCCATCAGCACCCTGTTGGTTGATGGCACTGATGGCGGTCGTTGTTAACCCGGGCCTCGACCGATCCGGTATGTCATTCTTTCTTGTGATTCGCATAGTTTATTTGGCATTTGTTTTACGCCGGATGCCCTTCCTGTCGCAACCCTCTGCATTTATCCGGGCTTGGGACCGGCATGAGGGAGAGACACTGGTTTGTGCCCCCCCTCACGGCTGCATTTTATATATATATATATATATATATATATATATATATATATATATATAGAGAGAGAGAGAGAGAGAGAGAGAGAGAGAGAGAATTTTCTGAGTAGATCCTTCCATAAGAGAGTGCTCAATTCTTTTTCGTAGAGCAAATATAAGTAAAAATAAAAGGACAAGACAAAGACTTTCTATTGGTAGTGAAAATGAAGTTTCAATATATATAGATAGTATATATATATATAGATAATATATATATAGACAGTGGTGACCTGGTGGTAAAGGTGCTGGATCACTAATCCTAAAGTTGAGGGTTCAAGCCCCACTCTCACCGGGTTGTCACTGTCCCCCCCAGTGCAGTTAACTGGGTTATCAAAGGCCGGCCATGTCTCTCACTGTCTATGGTGTGAGGTTCATGTAAAACACCCATTGCTGACTTTCAACAAGAGTGGCTGAAAAGCCATCAGTGTGTTTCTGCCTGGTCAGCTGTCCAGGGTGTACTCAGCCCTCGCCTGGAGTCGGCAGGCATGGGGGCCAGCCTCCCTGTGACCCTAATTAAGATTAAGCCGTGACAGAAAGGGAATGAATATGTTTGTGTGTGTGTGTGTGTGTGTGTGTGTGTGTGTATACAATATATATGAACGCATCGTAGTATATATACATATATACACACGCACGCATGTGTAAATGTCTGGTGCGCAAGACTACAGAGCTGTTACAGAACTGGTCATGACAGGTTATATTTGTTTGTTTTCATTTTTTGAAAGAAGAGACCTCAGACTGTTGTATTAAAAAGTTTCAATCAAAGCACCAATTCAGGCTCCTTTAACAATACAAGTAAGAACGTAATATATTATTGTATTCATGTTCTGCTGTGTTGTTAAATAAAAAATACTTGTTCTTAAAATCATTTGTTTTTCTTGTCTCCTGTCTTAGAACATCAAAACAAGAACAAAGCCAAACAAGGAATAAAAAAATGGCCTAAATTTATTTATTTATTTATTTTCAAATTTGTTGACTTGCGTTTACATGTTATTGATCCTGAAGCAGAAAGTGCCGTGTGTACGTAGTTACTGAGCAGTGCTCAGAATTCACCCAGTTCCAAACCAATTACAAATGTGTCTGCTTATTCTCTGAGACAATATAAAGAAAAAATTATAATAATTTCCTTATTTAAAAAATTTGGAATAACAAAGCAGGTGTATTTTGAAAAGAGGTGGGGATTTTATTTTTTTCGGCCATATTGCCTAATGTATAATAAATGCTTATTCATACTCCCATGTGGAAAGACTCTTCAGAAACTATACCTGTGTTCCGCTTGGTTTATATTCCAACCAGTGCAGGAGCAGAAGTCCTGCATATCTCTAAACCATCCCTCACAATACACTTTATTCACAATCACAAGTTCACTTCCTCTCAGACGCTTGCACTACATCATATACACTCCACGCCAGTGCTGTCAAGCCTGCGCCACACCCCACTGCCCCGAGTTTTATTTTATATTTTCCATATTTGATAAAAAGGGTGCAGTGAAGGACTACAAGATTAAGTTAAAGTATAAACCACAGAATCATTTACTGGTATATTCACAATAAAAAGGCTTTTTGTTTTGTATTAGGAAAGATCCTAAAAAGCAACCTAATCTCTCTCTCTCTCTTGCTCTCTCGCTCTCTCGCTCTCTCTCTCGCTCCCCCTCTCACTCACACACACAAACACAGTGTTTTTTGCAACCGTCTCAAATCAGCTGCTAAAGCTCCAGACAAATCAATGAGAAGCTCATCAGGATGCTTCTCCACAGTGTCTAGACGGCTAGACCTTTGCTGATCAGCAGTCAGGATAGACGAGGTCACTGAGGTGAACGCTAACACACATGACCTCACCAGAAAGAGCAGCCCATGAAGTATAATTTAATGTCACACCAGCAGCATGAAAGATAAATGCACAAGGCATAAGTGTCCTTGTCGAATGCATTGACGAACATCCGAATCATTTACTGCATGGATATAAAGTCGATAAGTAACAGCATATTGTCATGTTTTACCGCCGTTTGCTACATTCTGTTCATATTCATACAGAAAAGCTTGGCCCAGCAGATGCTTCAGAGACTAGAGGCAATTTCTCATTCACCCAGACCCATTTTAATCCTGTCTGATCTCATGCACAACAGGGTGAGAACGCTGCTGCATTGCAGTACTCTTGATGCCACATGGCAATTATATATCAAGTATAAGGTAATATTTGTTTCTTTTCAGTCTCGCTTCTGTTATCTGAGTCTGACTAGCCAAAAGGCATGACTGCAAATGAAGTGAAAACTACTCAGTATTGTGCTCAACCTCGCAAAGTTGAGCTATTTACTGTATCCTTGCTGTTGTCAAAAGCAGGTTGCACTGCACACTGCGGCAGAGACAGGAGGAGGCAGAGTGCCGCAGTGGCCACATTTCGGACCAAGACCAGGACTAAGGACGCAAGAATCAGCTGACATCATCACAGAGAATGTCATCACAGATGTACTAACAAATAACACACATACACACACACACACACACACACACACACACACACACACACACACACGTACAATGCTATTTTAGTCAAAAAACAAGACAACTGAGTCATTGAGTGGTGTGTAAAATGTGAGAGGCCTGTTGATAATGATACCCAAGCCTGCCCACATCAGGTACAGATTATACCCGAACCCAACCCTTAACCTCATACATAGATGGTCTTCTTCTTTTCCTTTTGGCTGTTCTCTTTTTTCTCAGGGGTCGACACAGCGAATCATCGCATGTTTAATTTGGCATAGGTTTTTATGTCGGATGCCCATCCTGACACAACCCTTTAGCAAGGGGCAGAAACACGCTGACAGCTATGCAGCTACTCTTTACGAAAGTCAGCAGTGGTTCTTTTACATGAACCTCTCACCATAGACAGTGAGAGACATGGCCCGCCTTTGATAACCCAGTTAGCTGCATTGGGGGGGACAGTGACAACCTTGTGGAGAGTGGGACTCGAACCCCCATCCTTAGGATCAGTGATCCAGCACCTTTTACCACCAGGCCACCACTGCCCCCCCTTAACCTCATAGATGGTACGTGAATGAAATCTCTCTCCACCTACATGTGACCCGACAATCATGCTCCAAAATTCTAGCACATGGATAGAACAGTAAAGAATTTAAAACGGTGTTTAAAACTTCTCTTGAGTGTTATTCATGATTATATTCAACATCATTTCAACAGTGTCAGCTTCACATGCTCTGTTCCTAGATAACTAAATGTCTTACATTTTGTGTCCTTTCCCAGACCATTTTCTACCTTGTTGAAGTTTAGTCACACTTCAGTGTACACATTCTGAACCACTAAAAGATGGTTTTATACATTGGGCCACGCTGAGGATTTACTTGACCAGGAATGGTCTCCAAACTGAAAAGCTATGCATGAATGCCAAGAACTCCATGTATGAGAAACAAAACGGACTATCTTTAGATAACATGCTGTCCAAACTAGAGATGCACCAATTGGAATTTTTCTAGCCGATTTCAATTTATGATTTTTCTGTAACTATGAGCCTGATTTTCTTTTGAACAACTATTGACAACATATACAAACAAAAAATTTTACTCAATGCAAAGTTCTACTCTTACAATAAAAGAAATTATTGAATTTATGCAGTATGATGATAATAATAATAATAATAATAATAATAATAATAAGGGCCTGATGATGTACGCCTCCGTATGGTGGGCCAGGATAGGGGATTTTCCCTGAACTAAACGTACATCACCCAGTTAGGGCTGACCCCCCGAAGCTGGTTTGCTACTGGGTTACTGAACGGAAATTTTTTTTTTAATCTTTCACTTCCGCAGCCCAGTCAGCCTCCCCCCAGTAATCAAACCTGCCAAACTGGAAATGGGACTTGCCCCAGGGGGAGGCAAAGAACCCGTCCACGAATATCCTGGACGAACCATCTAAAATCCACACTACTTGGGTGTGCGAAGGCGACTGGTTGGCCTGAAAATTCACATATCGATGGCAAGTCGCTAAAGCAACATTGGGACAATGCCAACCCTTTGTATGCTTACCTGACCCAACAAAATTTGTGAGATATAATTCCGGCGATTAGTGGATAGGGTGCAGGAATGCTGATCCTAAGGTTGGGGGTTCGGGTCCCCACAGGGTTGTCACTGTTCCCCCAGTGCAGCTAACTGGGTTATCAAAGGCGGGCCATGTCTCTCACTGTCTATGGTGTGAGGCATGTAAAAGAACCATTACTGACTTTCGTAAAGAGTAGCTGCAAAGCCGTCAGCGTGTTTCTGTCCCTTGCTAAAGGGTTGTGACCGGAAGGGCATCCGACGTAAAAACCTCTGCCAAATCAAATGTGCGAATCAGATGATTCGCTGTGGCGACTCTCGAGAACGGGAAGAGGCCGAAAAGCAAAGAAAGAAAGATGCGCCGTGATACAGATGATAATTTCCCTGCAAGTGAAAGTCAGGTACCTTCTCAAGA
Source organism: Plotosus lineatus (assembly GCA_024760905.1). Classification (NCBI taxonomy): domain Eukaryota; kingdom Metazoa; phylum Chordata; class Actinopteri; order Siluriformes; family Plotosidae; genus Plotosus; species Plotosus lineatus. Next base: position 44,976,679 of record CM045728.1, read on the forward strand.
ACCCATTGTTCGGATAGAGGCAGACCCTAAATTGCAGATGAATGCCCGCGTCCTTCTCTCCCCTCTTCCCAGTGAAGTTAGCCCACCTGACGGCAACAATGAAAATTCCCCTGGCTTTCCCCTTTCTGATTTGACCAATGATTTTTCCACAACTTCAGTTCATGATGATCATATTTCTGTTTTGTTTAACCGTTACTATAGAGAAATTTTAGATTTACCGATTGACAAAAGAAGGCAGTTAAAATTGCAATAAAATCTTCTCCACAAAATGAAATTGATAAATTAAATGATATCATTTCTGTAACTCTTGATGCGGTGTGTTCCCTGCAAGATATTAATTGTTGCATGTTTGCTGCTATTCGAACTTTAGAGGAATTACATACAGTATCCAAACCTTCTAACAATGGTAAAAGCAAGAAAAGTAAAGAAAACCGGTTTCAACGTAAATTAAAAGAAACAAGGAAAGACATGTCGTGGCTGGAGCTTTACCTTAAATTAAGATCTCATGGCAAGTCAACGTCAAGAAGACAAAAGACAATTTGGAGAAATTTAAAGGCAAAATACAAAACAACTAAGGAAAAAATTCTCCTTCAAATACTTGATTCCCTTAAGGCAAAGGTTAAGATTTGGACAGAGAGAAAAAGAAAATGGGAAAAGAAGAATACATTCAAAAAAATCAACGAAAAACAATTTTACAGGTAACTAAATACACCTCCAAGTAATGACGACCAGAGACCACCCATGGAATCCAGTGAGAGGTTTTAGTCACAGTTGTGGTCTATACCCGGCAACTGTAACCTTGAGGAACCATGGGTGGAAGAATACAGCAAAGCCTCGTCAGAAAACGTTAATTCACCATTGCTGTATCTCATTACTTCGGACTGCCTGAAGAAAACAATAAAAATGTCCAAATCTTACACAGCTCCAGGAGAACCTGACGGCATTCAAAATCGGTTTTTGAAACTGTTCTCCTGTGTCCAACCACATCTGCTCACTTGTTTTCATTCTTTGATGGACACAGGACCTATTTCAGAACCTATTTCAATTAAGAGAGGAATATTCCAGGGGGATTCTTTTAGTCCTCTGCTTTTTTGTTTGTCATTTAATCCCTTGAGTTTTTTGCTCAATAAGGAGGAAGGTTATCATCCAGGACCTCCACAGCACAGATCCCCAACACCTCTTACTCATCTCCTTTACATGGATGACATCGAGCTGATTGCCAAAGGACATTCCAACTTGAAGAAACAAATTCTCCTTGTCGAGTCCTTTTCACAAGATATTGGTATGACTTTCGAATTTGATAAATGTAACATTCTTCATTTAAAATGTGGAAAGGCAATCAATGATGGATCAGTTGAGTTACATGGAGGAGGAGTGATTGAGCATTTCGTAGAAGGCCAATCGTACACCTATTTGAGGATGCAAGTTCGAGACAAACTCCAGAATGTCCACAAAAAAAGACAAACTTTGGGCTGAGTACAAATCTCATCTAAAAAAGATCTGGAGTTCGGCGCTAAATACTAGAAACAAGGTCAAAGCCAAAAATACTTACGCAGTGACTGTCCTTTCTTACTCTTTTGGTGTTGTTGATTGGACAAAGGACGACATCATGGGTCTTGATCGCCTTACAAGAAGGATCATGTCTGACAACCGAGCTCACCATCCTCATTCTTCTATCAATCAATTGGACGAGGTTTGATTAATCACTTCCTGATCGTATTTTATTGTGTACTTTTGTACATATTTATTTATCTGATGATCTTCTTGTGAAGCAGATCAAGACTCACGATGAAAGCGAGGACTTCCATAGTTATCTTAAACGTGCCAAGACTGCTGGACAGAATCTCAACGTCAATGTTGATTTTGTCGTTGGTGAAGTACTGCTGGACGCTACATCTATGTGTGTCAACCAGGTGAAGTCTTTCATAAAATCTGCTCAGAGTCGTCATTTCAAGGAAAAACTGTCTGGAAAACCACTACATCGTGTTTATGGGCAGTACGTTGGGCAGAACAGTAATCCTTCGGACTCCTTTGCCTGGATGAAGTCGGCTGGTCTGAAAAGTGAAACTGAGGGCTTTCTTTTTGCTGCTCAATACCAGTCACTTCCAACACGCAATCGTCAGTGTAATATTATAAAGGAAAATTAAATCCCAAATGTCATTTGTGTAGTGAATTTAGTGAAACTGTCCAACACCTTGTTAGTGGTTGTCCTGTTTTGGCACAAACGTCTTATCTGAAAAGACATGATGGCATGGCACTTTCCTTTTATTATCGTCTCCGTCATGCGTGTGGTTTTGACTCGGAGGTCCATCCATGGTACGACCCTGATCATGTCCAGGGTGTCATGGAAAATGATCATTTCAAGCTCCTTTGGAATCGGCCCATATACAGCCTGAGGAGAATTGAAGCCAACCAACCTGATCTTGTCCTTTTTGATAAATCCAATAGAATTATTAATATTATTGAATTTTCTGTCCCTTTCGACAGCAATGTGATTGGCAAGATTCAGGAGAAGCATGCAAAATATGCGGACCTCGCCTTTGAAATGTCTCGCTTGTATCCAAAGTACAAAGTCGTCCGACTCCCCATTGTTCTCGGCGCCCTCGGTTTGGTACCGCCTGATCTATTAACACAGATCAAGAGTGTGCCTGGGTTTGCTACCGGGAGCACAGCCATTCTGACAGTCTGGGCAATGCAGAAGGCTGCAGTGTTGGGGAGTCTCCATATTCTCCAGAAAGTTCTTGGTGGGTTTGACTAGGCAGTGCTTCCTGGGAAACGTCCCATTCGCTGTCTAGGCTGCGTGTGCAGAGGGTGAGGGCCCTGAGCTGATGATGAGCCTAACCGGCCTGACTGTGCCAGGATCACTCGATCCCTCTCTACTGCATATAAATCTTTACTGTAAATAATAATAATAATAATAATAATAATAATAATAATAATAATTTTTTGTTTCTGTAGCGTGAAGCGACCAGGATTTCAACTCCTTCTGGTTGGGATGCTAGTCAATTGCAGGTTACCTTCCCAGTATTTTTCATCTTTTTTGACTGGCACCCATTTATACTGCTGGGTGAACAGAGGCACAGTTGTGGTTAAGACTTTGCCCAAGGGTCTTAGTGCAGTGGGGGTCTAAATGGCATTTGAACAGACAACCTCCTGATCATTAGCACAACACCCTAACCACTACGCCAACAGCCCCGAATAATAATAATAATAAGTTGGCAGTGGTGGCCTGGTGGTAAAGGTGCTGGATCACTGATCCTAAGGTTGGGGGTTCAAGTCCCACTCTCCACAGGTTGTCACTGTTCCCCTGGTGTAGCTAACTGGGTTATCAAAGGCCGGCCATGTCTTTCACTGTCTGTGGTGAGAGGCATGTAAAAGAACCATTGCTGACTTTCAACAAGAGTAGGCTGCAAAGCCGTCAGCGTCTTTCTGCCCTGCGATGGCCTAGCAAGCTGTCCAGGGTGTGCTCTGCCCTTAGCCAGAATCAACTGAGATGAGCGCCAGCCTCCCTGTGACACTAATTAGTATTTAGCAGGCCAGAAAATGAATGAATGAATGAATGAATGAATAATAATAACAACAACAATAATACTTATGATTGTGGGCAACAGGGTAGGAGAGTAGTTTGCATGTCTGCTTCACAGCAAGAAGGCCTGAGTTTGAGTCCCAGCTCGGGCGTTTCTGTATGGAGTTTGCATGTTCTACCTGTACTTGCACGAGTTTACTCCCATAGTCCAAAAACATGCAACTGGCTGTTCCAAATCACCCCTAGATGTGAGTGTGAACGGTTTTATGTGTGCGATGGCATGGCAACTGTCCAGAGTGTACTCCACCCTCGCCCTGAGTTGGCGAAGATAGTGATGGCTAAGAGCACCAGCCTTCTCGCAACCCTAATTAGGCTTAAGCTTCTTAGAAAATGAATAAATAAATTATTATTATTATTATTATTATTGGTGGTAGTGGCGGTGGTTTGCTGTTGTTATATAGTAACAGTAAGTTATGCAATTCACCTGGGATCTGAACCTTCTCGGAACTAACTCCAACAGTGTAGTTTTAGCAGTTGCACACTGCCTGCTCATCTCTCCAAAATATCTGGTCTTTTAAATGTGTAATGCAGTTTGTCATTCTGAACATTCTGTGGTGGTTCATTGGCCTTATGTACTACAGTACATCACAAATTGTAAGCATTAACAGGAACTGGCTTAGAATTGTCAATATGTGACACCAACAGGCCGATCACCAGTCAGGCCAATAACACTCAACATCTTCCAACTCTGGTTCCTGACTGGTTTAATCGGTGCATGTCTGGTTCACAGGCAGTGGTGGCCTGGTGGTAAAGGTGCTGGATCACTGATCCTAAGGTTGGGGGTTCAAGCTCCATTCTCCACGGGTTTTCACTGTCCCCCTCAGTGCAGCTAATCGGGTTATCAAAGGCCGGTCATGTCTCTCACTGTCTGTGGTGCAAGGCTGTAAAAAAACCATTGCTGACTTTCAACAAGAGTAGCTGTCAGCGTGTTTCCACACTGCGATGGCCTGGCGAGCTGTCCAGGGTGTACTTTGCCCTCGCCCGGAGTCGGCTGCGATGGGCGCCAGCTTCCCCGCAACCCTAATTAAGATTAAGTGGTTAGAAAAAATAAGCGAATGAACGAATGTCTGGTCCAAACAAGCGTTCTGGATGATAACTACACTCTATGATTACATTACAAACTTCACTCAACTCATTATACCTCCTGTATCTACTATATATATATATATATATATATATATATATATATATATATATATATATATATATATATATATATATATACACACACACACACACACACACACACACACACACACACACACACACACACATATCCTCTCACGTTCAGTAACCATTTTACTTTGGTCACACACAATCGGACCACAGCCTATCCCAGGAACACTGAGTGTGTGCCAGAATTCCTGGACAAGTGATCACCCATCCTGTTTCTGGATATCTACCTTTCAACAGGTTTCCTCTCCGCCACTTGTTTTAGTAGATCAACTGCTTCTTACATCATTGAGTAGATGGCCAGTTGGGCCTAACTTCAGGGAGGAAGAGCCCAAGGAAGAGGGCTGGAGGGCTGCTTTTATCCATCATGGGAAACATACAGGTATACTCATTAATATCTATCCATTATCTATTCCACTTATACATCAGGATCACATGTTTATTTACTTCTAGCCACAATTTATCTTTTACCTCCTGCCATGTTTTTAGGAGGCTGGATGAATCCAGCGGATATGGAGGAAACCTATGCTGATATTAGTGCCCTCATTAGGTCAAGCTCTGGATTAAACTTGAGTCCATGGAGATCACTGTGCATCACTGTGCCGTTTACATTTTCCTACCAAACATCAGTTCTCAACTCACCATTGTGCTCTATATGAAAAAGTTTGCTAGCCGTTCCTAACTACCAGAAGAAAATGCTAATTTATAAATTTTTTTACAAGCCATATCTAGGTATTTTGTTCTTGTATCTGGTTCCCACACGCCCGAACATTGCTCTACTGAAATTAAATTTCAGGATTACACCTTTATACATCAGTGGTGATCTGGTGGTGAAGGTGCTGGATCACTGATCCCAAGGTTGGGGGTTCAAGCTCCACTATCCACAGGTTGTCACTGTCCCCCCAGTGCAGCTAACTGGGTTATCAAAGGCCAGCCATGTCTCTGACTGTCTATGGTGTGAGGCTGTAAAAGAACCTTTGCTGATTTTCGTCAAGAGTAGTCTGCAAGCCGTCAGCGAGTTTCTGCCCTGCAATGGCGATGGTGAGCTGTCCAAGTGTACTCTGCCCTAACCTGGAGTCGGCTGGGATGGGCGCCAGACTACCCACGACCCTAATTAGGATTAAGCGGTTACAGAAAATGAACGGATGAACAACTTGTACATATGCTATGTAAACACAACATCATTTTAAATTTTGTTTTATTTTCCAAATAGTGTTATCCATTATTCAGATCGCAGGGATGCTGAAACGCCATTTACATTCATGGCATTTAGCAGATGCCTCTATTCGAAACAACTTACATTATATCACAAGTATACAACTAAGCAGTTGAGGGTTAAGAGCCTTAGGCCGCAACAATGGTAGCTCAGTGGTGCTTTGGCTTGAATCCTCAACCTTCTGATCAAAACCCAGAGCCTTAGCGTCTGACCCACCCACCTTAATCAGGTCAAAGGCAAAAGTACACCTTGAACATCTTTCCATACCATTACACGGCAAGTACAGGCGCACAACTACTTACAAACATACTCACACCTAGCGGCAAGTGAGAATATCCAGCTAGCCTAATATGAATGTCCTTGAACAGTGGAAGAAAAATGACAAAAGCATGAGGAGGACATGCAAACTCACCGGAGAAACGCCCCGGCCAGGCGCAGGGCTCAAACCTGGACTTTCTCGCTGTGATAACTATATGTTGTGCTGATCACTATGTCATCATGCCAGGCAACACAGAACTCAAAGAACAAACAATACCAGATAACAAAATTCAATCATTCATTCATTTTCTGAGCTGCTTAACCCTAATTAGGGTTGCAAGGAGGCGGGCTCCCATCTCAGGCAACTGCAGGTAAAGAAGGGGTTCACCCTGAACAGCTCGCCAGGCCATTGCTGGGCCAGCACACGTATAACCATTCACACTCACACTTAGGGGTGATATGGAACAGCCAATTAACCTACTGTACATGTCTATGGACTAGAGGCTAGATTGAGATGGTTTAGACATGTGCAGAGGAGGGATAGTGAGTACATTGGTAGTACGATGCTGAGATTGGAACTACCAGGTAGAAGGCCTAGAGCAGGGGTGCTCACTCCTGTTCCTGGAGATCTACCTTCCAGAAGGCATTCGCTCCAACCCTAATCATGCCCACCTAACCATCCAATCATCTAATCAAGACCTGACTGGATCTTACATGTCACATGGGCCACATGAGGGTTGGAGATAAAGTCATCTGGAAGGTAGATCTCCAGGAGCAGGATTGAGCACCCCTGGCCTAGAGGAAGACCAAAGAGAAGATTTGTGGATGTGGTGAAGGAGGACATGAAGGTAGTTGGGGTAAGAGAAGAAGATGCACAGGATAGGGTGAGATGGTGGCAGATGATTCGCTGTGGCAACCCCTGAAGGGAACAGCCGAAAGGAAAAGGAGAAGAAAGAAGAAGCATGTCTTTTGACTGTGAGAGGAAACTGGAGTAACTGAAGGAAACCCATGCAAGCACGGGGTTAAAACATGCAAAGTCCACACAGGCACACCCTGAGCCTGGGGATCAAACCCAGGCCTTCCTGCTGTGAGGTAGACCTGCTAACCACTACGTATACAAAGGTGGTAGGAAAATGCATTCTAGTATTTCTATGCAGCATTTCCATTTTTTTTTTTACTTTTATACATGTCCTTTTAGAAGCTTCATCGGTCCAAAGTGAACTTTCTGTTGTCACCTTTCTTATGTTCTAGACAACAACACCACACCATGTTTTTTTTCCTACTTTTAGCCATTACTCCTCATGGAAACACCCTAAGCCCGAGAATTGAACCCATCCCTTCTTGCAGCGAGGCAGACATGCTAAAAGCCACTCCACCATGCCACCCAAATCTTTAAATCTTTAAATATAATTGCGTAATACTTTTATTTCATAATATGGTTTGGTCCATGTTTCATTTGTGCTCTTATCTGCCTGGCTGTGTAGACTGTATGATGAAACATGTGCTTGTAATGTGTGTCTGCGTTTATTGATTTTGTCTCACTTTTTATTGTAACAGGTCTCCCTTGTGTAAAAAAGTGATCTTGATCTCAGGGAGACCACCTGTATAAATAAAGGAAACAGAGCTTTGTTCAAAGCTCTGACAAAAAGGTCCTGTGCTTGGAAGAACCTCCTTTTGGGAAGGTTCGCAGGTCTCCGGCATGTTTAGTGAGAAAAGGTAACAGACGCTCTAGAAAAAATGAGAGATTTAGATTGCAAGACTCAGGCAGCAGCATTTGTCCTATTTAAATTGAATGAGGTTGGGTGATACTGTATACATATGTTAAGACAGTGAGTGCTGGTTTGGGATGTGCGTTTAAAATATGTATACAAAGGATCTGCGGTGTAGGACAATATTTGTAGTATTTGTAGATTTTGATTTAATTTTTAATTTTTTTATTTTTACTCACATCCTTTTAGAAGATTTATCAATTAAGAGGAAGAGAATTAAGTGAATATCGAAAATGAAGACCCTTGTTTTGATTATAATAATACAAAGAGAAAGAGTAAAAAGGAAAGAAAAAGCGAATAATAAGGCAGAAAGGTTCAGTTTTAAATATTGTAATAAGAAAAGTATAATGTGAATATCAATACAAGGATATAATATTTTAACTGCAATGTTAAACCTCTTCATAAATAAATCCCAATCACTAATTTGAGATACAGAACTATTACATTACTGGTTTAGTCACCAACATTTCACATTTAATGAGAGAATTGACATGCTGATTTAGTAACAGCAGTCTGGCATATACTGTACGTTGTCAGAGCAACACGCAGACAGTGGTGCGCATGTACGGGGTGAGAGCTGTGCGATTATAAGTTTTAATGTAGGTTCATCTCATTTCATTTCATCTTCTTCCGCTAATTCCGGAGTCGGGTCGCGGGGGTAGCAGCCTAAGCAATGAAGAATAGAAGTCCCTCTCCCTAGCCACTTCCTCCAGCTCTTCCGGGGGGATACCAAGGGGCTTCTGGACAAGCCAAGAGACATAGTCCCTTCAGCATGTTCTAGGTCAACCCCGGGGTCTCTTCCTAGTTGGACAGACCCGAAACACAACATCAGGGGGTCGTTCAAGAGGCATCCTGACCAGATGCCCAAGTCACCTCAACTGGCCCCTCTCAATGCGGAGGAGCAGTGGCTTTACTCCACGCTCTCTCCGGATTGTTGAGGTTCTCACCTTATCTCTAAAGGAGAGCCCTGCCAAAGGAAGCTCATTTCAGCTGCTTGTATCCACAATCTTGTTTTTTGGTCACTACCCAAAGCTCGTGAGCATAGGTGAGGGTTGGAACGTAGATCGATTGGTAAATTGATAGCTTTGCCTTGCAGCTCATCCCCCTCTTCACCACGACAAACCGGTACAGACTCTGCTTTACAGCAGAGGCTGCAGCGATCCGTCTGTCGATCACCTGCTCCATCCTTCCCTCACTCATGAACTGAACAAGACCCCAAAATACTTGAACTCCTCCACTTGGGGCAGGACCTCATTCCCGGCCCGGAGGGTGCATTCCACCCTTGTCCGACTGAGAGCCATGGACTCAGACTTGGAGGTGCTGATTTTAATCCCGGCTGCTTCGCAATTGACTGTGAATTGCTCCACTATTGAGAACTGGAGATCCTGGTTTGATGAAGCAAAAAGGACAACGTCATTCACAAAATGCAGAGACAAGATCCGATGGCCACTAAATTAGAAGCCCTTAACGCCTCGGCTGTACCTAAAAATTATGTCCATAAAAATTATGAACAGAATCGGTGACAAAGGACAGCCTTGGCAGACTCCAACCCTCACTGGAATTCAACCTGTTGTTCCCAATACGGACCAGACTCTGGCTCTGGTGATACAGCAATCGAATGGCCCATAGCAATGGGTCTGGAAAACAGTACTCCTGGAGCATGCCCCACAGAATAGCCCGAGGGACATGGTCAAAAGCCTTCTCCAAGTCCACAAAACATAGGGCAGTGGTGGTCTAGTGGATAGGGTGCAGGATCGCTGATCCTAAGGTTGGGGGTTCGAGCCCCCACAGGGCTGTCACTGTTCCACCAGTGCAGCTAACTGGGTTATCAAAGGCGTTCCATGTCTCTCACTGACTATGGTAAGAGGCATGTAAAAGAACCATTGCTGATTTTCGATAAAGAGTAGGCTGTAAAGGCATCAGCGTGTTTCTGGGGACAAGTAGCAAGCGTTCCTGTGTCACGGTTAAGCTTCTCCGGAAGAGACCAATTGCTACACTACCCTACGGGGATAAGATCACCACCCTGGTTTGCCAATCCAGAGGAATGGCCCCCAGTAACCACGCGATGTTGCAGAGTCATGTCAACCAAGACAGTCCCTACAGCATCCAGATCCCTGAGACATTCAGAGCGGATCTCATCCACCCCTGGAGCCTGACCACCGAGGAGCATTTTGACTACCTCGGTGACCTCAGCTCCAGTGATGGGCAGACCCCACCCAGACCCCCAGGGTCTTTCTCCTCCATGGAGGGTGTGTTGGTGGGATTGAGGAGGTCCTCAATGTATTCCTTCCACCTCCCGACGACATCCCTAGTCGAGGTGAGCAGCTTCCCACTTCCACTGTAAACAGTATATGTGGAGAACTGCTTCCCTCTCCTGAGTATCGGATGGTGGTCCAGAACCTTTTTGAGGCCAACCAATAATCGCTCTCCAGGCCCTCACTGAACTCCTCCCACGCCCAAGATTTTGCACCAGCGACAGCTTCGGCTGCATAGCCTGCCGGTACCTGTCTGTCACCTCCGAAGTCCCACAGGCCAATAAGACCCGATAGGCCTCATTTTCCAGCTGGACGGCCCCCTTCACCACAGGTGTCCACCACCGGGCTCAGGGGTTACCACAATAACGAGCACCGACGACCTTCCGGCCACAGCTATGGGCTGCCACCTCAGCAATGGAGGCACACAACATGGCCCATTTGGATTCCATGTCACCCGCCTTCTTCCGAACATGGTTGTAGCTCTGCCAGAGTTGGGAGTTAAATGCCTCTCTGACAGGAGACTCTGCCAAACGTTCCCAGGAGACCCTAACTACACGGTTAGGCCTGCCAGGTCTGGAGGGTGGCCTCCCACAATATCAGAGCCAGCTCACCACCAGGTGGTGATCGGTTGACAGCTCAGCTCCCCTCTTCACTTGGGTGTCCAGAACATGCGGCCGCAAGTCCAGTGACACGACTACAAATTTGATCATCAAACTGTGACCTACGGTCTCCTGGTGCCAAGTGCACTTATGGACACCCTTATGTTCGGACATGGTGTTTGTGATGGACAAACTGTGACGAGCACAGAAGTCCAACAATGAAACACCATTCGGGTTCAGACCGGAGAGGCCATACCTACCAATCACACCATTCCACGTCACACTTTCGTTGCCCATACGGGAGCTGAAGTCTCCCAGGACAATGAGTGAGTCTCCTGGGGGAGTGTTCTCCAACACACCCCCTAAAGACTCCAAAGCGTTCTCCAACACTCCCCCTAAAGACTTCAAGAAGGGTGGGCACTCTGAACTGTCATTTGATGCATATGCACAAATAACAGTCAAGACCCATCCCCCCACCCGAAGGTGGAGGGAAGCTACCCTTTCATCGACCTGGGAGAATCCCAACGTGTGGGTACCGAGGCCCACACCGGCTCGCTGCCTCTCACCATTATCAACTCCAGAATGGAATAAGGTCCAGCCTCTCTCAAGATGGGTGGTTCTAGAGCGCAAGCTGTGCGTTGAGGTGAGTCCGACTATATCTAGTCAGTACCTCTCCACTTCACGCACCAGCTCAGGCTCCTTCCCTGCCAGAGAGGTGACATTTCATGTCCCAAGAGTCAGAGTCGGTAATCGAGAACCAGTCTGACAGAACCCATGACAGAACCCACTACCTGTCTCATGGTTGGGTGGTCGGTGATTAAACTGGCTCCCCATCAAGTTCATCTTGATGAGGTGGGTGTGTGGACACCCAGCAGGACGAAAAACAAAACCTGTCAACGGGCGGATGAGCTCACTCAAGAGCCAACAGCCATCCATACCTGGAGAAGAGTTGGACACTACCAGGGAATTTTGCCTATTGAAACACTTAGCATGTTTACACCAGAAAGAAACCACATACCGGATCGGCCGAGGCCCGGGATAAAAACGAATGCGTTCTCCATTTTTACAAAGTATGCAGCCGACAGAGGAAATTGGAAACGTTTGGTGGAAGACAGCAATATGCACCTACAGTTAAACGGCTATGGAACTTGATAATGATGATGATGATGATGATGATCCATCACCAATTCACTTCATGTTAAAAATTAATTCTTACCATTTATTATTAGGTTTTCTACTTAAAACAATTTTGTGTGCAAGGACAACATGAACTTGTTTGGAAAACAACAAAATGTTTATTGTATTTTTATAAGAATTCCTGTAGGCATAGGGTACAGAATGATACACCAAATTCCATACTGAATTTTTCTATACTAAATACCTCATTTGTCACTTTACATGATTTTTGAAATATCTAAAAGATTTGATACATCAAAATACATATTACTGGTTATTAAATTTTAACTTAGATCGAAACATGATTTATACCTGATGATAAATAACAAGGAGATCATAAGTAACAATAAGTACAACTGTAATGTTATTAATAACATTAACAAGGGACTCTAACTTACTTGGTAATTTATAATTAATTTCGGCGAGTTTTCGTTGTCTTAAATGTTCTTGATGTTTAGTGACATGACTGGACACATCTACCATAATTAATTTCCTTTCTGCATAATACAGTAGGCCCTTGACCATTCGCGGTTCAGTGCTCGCGCCCCCGCATACCTGCGGATTGGCGACAAACCCAGAAATAACTGGCATGTGATTCAAATTTGGCCACGAGCTGAGAGGTTTTGTTTCTCTCTCCTGCTGATTGGTTGCAGATTATGTGTACACCTCTTTTTTCTCCTTCGTGCACAAATTATCAATGTGATTGCCTGAATTAGGAAGTAAATTTTTTTGTGTGTGTTTTAATTATTATTTAAGCTGTATAATGCCACTCAAACTCCCTGCATATTCTCTATCTTCTGGTGAGAAGCCTAAGCACTTTATTTATACATAAATATTATCACAGTACAAAATAAAAAAGTTTTTTCTTAATCATTACTACATTTTACAACGTTATTATTATACTCGCGGATTAGTGGCAAACTACATTTTACTACATTATTACTGCATTAATGAGTAAGAGTGTTTAAGAAGCATATTTTAGCGCATGTAATATCATACATAGGGTTTTAAAACCCCATCAATAACTCGCGGGTTTTCATGATCCGAGGGAAGGGCCGGAACAAACCATCACGAAAAACGGGGGCCTACTGTATACAGTACGCCATTCCTGGATCTTTCACTTTTCGTATGCATTTATGGAGATATTCATCAGTCAGGTAGTTTTTTCAACCCAGTCACATTTCCATGAGTTCACAATGCCACTGTTTTTTTTTTTTTCAATTTGCTTGATATTTTCTTTGATATCTTCACCAATTTTTCCGTCAATAATATCGCATCATTGACCTGCCATTTTATGCTTATTAACACGAAATACTTTATTTTTTACCCCTAGAACTAAAGCCTAGTAAATGTTATCGGCTTGCTGGACAGGCTGAAATCCATTTCTTTGTGTACACAGGCGTACTTCCATTGTAGGTTGAGAAATGTAAAACGCTCTCTAATTAGACAAGTGCAGAGGTCTGGGAGATTATCCAATAAAAACGTACCATACAACGAATGTTTGAGAAAGGCAGGAAAATGTACAGAAGCTAGCAAGGATAAATGGCATACTGATATACAGTGGTACCTCGGTTCTCGAATGCTTTAGACGTCGAACAAATCGGAATTTGACCAAAAAAAATCCAGAATTTTTTTGTCCTGGAAGTCGAACAAAATCCGGAAGCCGAACACGAAAAAGCACATGAAAAGTCGAGAAAAAAAAACGAGAATAAACAAGAAAAAACGAAAAAACAAGACCGAAAGGGAGGGAAACTGTACGATTTCCAGAAGTCCGGAAGTTGTTGAGCTGTATCACCCTCTAAAGCTAAAGCTAGCAATGCTGTGAACACCTTTAATGATGAAGTCATGAGCCACTTCTGTAAGGTTTTGAAAAGAAAGCAGAAACATGCCACGTTAGAAATGTTCTTCAAGAAAAGAAAGGGACATCCTGAAGAAGAGTCATCCACGCCAAAGCAAGTAGCAAGAGAAAAAACACCTTTTCTGATTCACCTGGAGCTGTTATGGAAGGGAATCCTCCTCCTCCTCTCTCCCTCTCCAATATTTACGTATACCACCACAAAGGTAAAAATTCTTATGTTTATTGTTCTTATGCTTTAAACTGTACTGTGGTTTTTATTTTAGTGTAGTGTATTCAATAATTTTTCATGACAGATGACAGAACGGATTAAGACCATTTACATTATCTGTAATGGGAAAAATAGATTCGGAATTCGAACAAATCGGAATTCGAACAGCCTTCTGGAACCCCACCCCCCAAGATCTCATCGGAGTTACATGATTCACAGAAATGATAGATTTTGGCTCTGCGTAGCTGGGTAGTCATGGGCAGGCTGTACACTGGGTGAATATGGGGTACACCAGACGAGACTCTGGCCAGACCATCGCAGGGCAGACAGTATACTTTTATAATGGCCAGTCTTGTTTGGTGTACCCCATCTTCACCCAGTGTCCAGCCTGCCCACAACAGGATTAAGCGATTCAGTAAAGAAGAGAGTGAGTGAAGAAAGACTGTCCAGTATTATTAATTCATACTGATTATTAAATTGGTTAGAATGTGGGCTAAAAAGTGCATTCACTCCTAAATCTGAAAATAAGCAGTGGTGATTTCATTGGTCTGAATAATTGTTAATTCAACTTGAAAATCTGCAAGGTTCAGCCAGATGTGCACAGTTTCACATAAAAGGCAGAAACACTGATGTACAAAATACAAGTGCTGCAATGATTAGCCCAAACAATCAGTAATGTCGATTCCTGTGTAATACCATATTGAAGCTGCTGGGGCAATGTCAGTGCTGTTACTACAGCACACAGTGTTCTCATGTCCAACACTACAAAGGCAGGTTTAAAATACACACACACACACACACACACACACACACACACACACACACACACACACACACACACACACACAACAGATTTTACTTGCAAAATATAGATTTCTTGCTTAGATACCAAGCAGATAAATGCAAAGCAGTCAGAGGCAGAAGCAGTCAAACCAAGGGTAGATAAAGGTTTACTGCTTTTTGCGATCATGACCCAACCCCTCTCACAAACAAAACAATTCTGTACAGTGGTGGTAACAACAGACGAGTCGAAATACGAACCACTAAAACACTGATCACTTAAAAAAAAGTCAAAGCACGGTATAGTGCAGCACACACAAAACAGCCATCTTTCAGAATAGCAGATCGATGGGATGGACAAGCATCAAAAAGAAAGCAAATGAAAATTCCTTCTTGGGTAATGACCTATACTACAAAATCGAATTTATACTGGTCTCATATTACATTTCATTCAAGAGGCTTCATAGTTTCTGATGTAAAATATGTTTTTGCAGTAATGAGGTCAGTTAAGTTCAACTGTTGGCTTGTTAATAATGACTGCATGTGTGGTTGACATAAAGATCCATTTAAATCCACAAATTTCAAGTAGCTTTTTACCTTTATTTCAAATTAATTGCTTTTTAAATTCATTACCTGTAATTTAAATAGGTTGCTGGTTTTAAATACAGTCAGCCCTCTACTTACGAAATTAATCAGTTCCAGAGCCTTTTTTGTAACCTGGAGTTTTCGTAAGTAGAGGCGCATTTTATATGTAAAACGCGTGATTCGTTCCAAGGCTCCCAAGACTACCCCATAAACCCTTTTAAAATGATAAAAGTACACCAATTTTGCATGAAATATGTGTTAAAAGTAAAAGAAAATTAGTTATTAAACCATTTAAACATTTTATTAACATATTTATTAATTAAAGCGCGCAGCTGACGGAGCTTTTGAGATGGGGTGTTGTATTTAAAGTGGAATTACCTGTTTTAAATATCTGAGGTCCGGATTCAATATTAACTTGCTTCCTTGCGAGATCGGAGGTCTTTTGTCACACGGAGTATTCTGTGAACGGAACATTTGTGGCGCCGCCCACTTCCATGCACAAAAATGCTTTGTGGCCGAATGCGGAGCTTTTGAGACAGGGCGCGGCTCATCCGGAACTCCTCAAATAAGCTGCAATGAGTACATACTCCCAAAGAAACTCATGAAACTCACGAACCAAAGTGTACATCTCTCCTTTACATGTGTGACAAACAAGCTTATGGGTACAGTACTATGGAGATTCAGCTCCCTCCTGGCCAATGGGAGGCCAGCGGGGCGGGATGTTGGGAGACAGCCAATGAGAGAGCAACTCGTGCATTGTTTGAATTTTTGAATGGCGAGTTTGAATTTTTGAATGGCACATTTGGCGCGTTTCGTAACAAGAGATTGTTTCGTATACAGAGGGGGGAAAATTTAGGAAAATGGTTTTCGTAACCTGGATTTTTCGTATTCAGAGGTTGTCGTAAGTAGAGGGCCGAGTGTACATGGAATAATGATTAAGTAAAAAAATATATGTGATTGTTCCTCTGTTTTACATTTACATATTATAATTTCATATACACTACACAGAATCAGTGTGATCTGATTGGTTCCATTATATCGAGATATTGGATATTATTATTAATTCAAGAGATTTTCTCTTTTCTGATTTTTGGAAAGGCCAACCATTATTGATCTTACATCATTGTCATCCGTTAATTGGCACAATTACAGCACACCTGTCATGCACCAATATTCCCCCTCATGGATATCATATAAGATACGTTATGCCCTGCAACAGTCCTGCTTCTCTGCACTTTAAACTTCAGTTTATTTTCTTATGATGTATGCTGTTGTCTACATTTAGACAGCGATAGCGGTCTACATCAGCATAATATTGAGAAACTAAAATTAAGTTTACAGGTCAGGACTGCAGTGTTCTGGTTAAGGAGTAGCTGTTTGCAGTGGGCGGGCGTATCTACCTATTTTATGATACTCATGTCCTCATCTCCCCCTGTAGTCCCAGACAAAATAGCTGCCCGCTTTTCAGACTTCGTGAAGATTGCAAAAATACCAATAAAGTAATGTTTGGTGAAAAAAGCACTCTTGAAAATGAAAATATTTTCTTACCATCAAATACTTTCATTACAGATTTTATTTATTCATTTTCTGAACTGATTAATTAATTAGGGTCGTGGGGAGGCTGACGCCCATCTCAGCCCACACTAGGGGAGGACAGAGTACACCCTGCACCTGGGATCCATATTTTAATAGTATTCGCATAGCATGCTAACTTCATACAGAACAATGATGCTAACTAGTTATTTAGCAACTGTCTGCTATATTGTTAAGAAACGGATGCATTTGAATACCGTAATCTACCTTAAGAAACTGCAAGTGCATGCATTAAAAACACATTTATACCATTTAAACAAAAATATACATACAACTAAACATTATCTCGAAGTCTTCAGCCTCAATTAAAAACAATACCTTTTGAATAACCATTTCTTTATATCATACTCACCGTATTCAATAATTGTTTCAATTCAAAACTTAAGATAATGGATGAAAGAATACTAGAAATTCAACAAAATGCTGACCCCAGAAACCTACAAAAAATCTACACATTATGACATTTACATTTATAAAGGTCAAAAATATTTTTTCAAATTGTGAATGAGTTCATTCATTCATTTTCTGAACCACTTATACCTAATTAGGGTCGCAGGGAGGCTGGCACCTATCTCAGCCGACGCTGGGTGAGTGCAAGGTCAGCCCTGCTCGTCAGACCAATACTCAAATAACCATTCACTATGAATGAGGTTTAAAGAATTTTTTAGTACAGTGCATGTGACCCTTTTCTTGCTTGGAAAAAAAAAAAAAAAAAAAAAAAAAAAAAAATATATATATATATATATATATATATATATATATATATATATATATATATATATATATATATATATATATAAGTTAAAAATAAAGGAGTTCATAAAAATAAGTTTGTTTTTCTTATGTCTGAATGTCGCGAATACTAAAACACCTTGGCTTCCGTCTCAGCCATTGTTCAGAAATATCCATCCATATTGCCTTCAGCAAAATAATTGCTGTAATATATACACTGCATAGGAATGGTGCAATCTGACTGGTCCACTTATGGGATTCCAAAAAATCCTCCATGGATTGACTCTACAGGCGCCAAGGGACTGTGACAGTCACTTGGTTCAGGCGGTGTCATCATTGGCCTGTTTAAAAATGCTAAAATAAATCATTAAAATTTCATTTTA
>CM045728.1:44999849-45009849 GCA_024760905.1 Plotosus lineatus
AGCCTATCTGTACATACGTAGCTGATACACTGGACAGGATGTTCATTAACGAGCAAGCATATGATGCCGTAATCTCGTACAGTTCATAGCAAGCATACAGTCTAAGGGTGCCTCGGTACCAACACTGCCAGGATTAGGATTAGAGCCCTATTCAGAGCCCAGTGAGTCTCCATCTGTCAACATATGAAGGAGCAGGAACAGGGGCCTTTATCCCTACTCTGCCATATGGACTGCCTCTCTCAGTCACTATGACAATCAGTAGATAGGAGAAGGCCCAGAAGCTTTAGATCTTGTGTTTCACACTGGTACATCAGACTCAAATTCAATCATCAACTTAGAAACAACTGTGAATACACCAATACACACACACACACACACACACACACACACACACATAATTTTGCCACCAGCCTCCCATTGGTCCCAATACGGATGTAACGTCAGTGCTGTGAATTTGCATGCAGTATTCAGCTAGTTCTTTGGAAGTGAGACATAAACTTTCATTACCTTGATTATAACCAACCTCTGAAAATCAGCAAGGTTGGTATCTGGGTACAATCCAGTAAGAGCGAGGCGAGTTGTACCAGGAAGGCTCTCACAGGATCCCCCTGACATTTTCTACACCCAAGGTGTGATGACATTCTAGGCAACAAGACAGGCGGCTTGGCATATGATGTCAGACGGACAGACGGATCTCTGCGAGACAGGAAGCTCCTCCCTATCAACAGCAAGTGTTCCGGTTGGGAGTGGGCAGCCATCTCTGCAGAGCTCCCACTCATGCCAAGTGCAGAGACTGTAAGCTAATCAGCACTATGGGCTTTGTCTCAAATATCAAGACATCAACATAAGGCTCAATATAATCACCAACCTGCCACACACACACACACACACACACACACACACACACACACACACACACACACACTTCTAAAGCTTTCCTTTTGTAGAATTGCTAGAAAGTCCCACAAGGTAGCTGAGCCATAAACCCTATCATGCTTATCTTTTCAGTCATCCACCACCGCAGACTAAATAACCACCAGCTGTGGACAGACAGGTAGCGTGCGCGAGCATGCAAAGGGAATTTGAATCAGAAGTCAAACACACGACAGTGAATCATTCAGCCATGAAGTCTTTTATGTTGCGTGTTTTATGGAGACTGACGGTGATGTGCAGCTAACCTTTGCAGGCCTGTTCTCCCCACAGCAGATCGATCATATTTCTGACACAGTGTTCCACGTGCCATCACAATACACTGTTACACTTGGCTCAAAGCCATGCTCATATCAGTCAGCTGCCTCCACAAAAAAAAAAAAAAAGCACCTTAACCTGGCGGCACATGATAATCTGCTCGCGGCAACACACACCCACTCCTCTGTCTGCAGAAGTTCTTTAGAACAACAACCACTCGGTGTTCTCTCTGTTCAACAAACACCTGATCAAAAAACTTTATTCCTTTTTAAATAAACCGTTATCATTTGCATAAAAAAAAAATCCTAAAAGAAGAATTTAAAAAGTTGTTTGAATGGAATACAATTCATTCTAACTTCTTAAAATTCTTATCACTTTACCAATAAAGTTGTTCATGCCATGACTGGTTACATCACCAGCAGGAAGAAGTTCTTCTGTTTAGTCCAGATGCAAAGAGGAGGGTTGAGAGACTGTCACTCTATGATCTCTCATTGAGACTGACACTGGCTGAAATAAACTGAAACTCATGACCACAAAGGCTGACCTTTGAGTGCTCATGCTCAAATTTCGTTTTGACTTCATCTTTAAAGATGACTTACGTCAAGAAAGTAAGTCAACTTCTTATAGAAAGAGGTCGTTACCACAGACTATGTATTCAGAACATACTACAACTTAGTATAAAAAAAAAAAAAGGTTGGATTATAGTAGGAATAATTTAGTTACTGACTGAAGATGTTGTGTAAACATGGTCAAGACTTTAAAAGAATAGTGATCAGTGATTGGGTGTTGAGAGCAATGGAGATTGGTGATTGTGTGTTGGAAGTAGTGCACAGTCGGCCCTCTACTTACGAAATTAATCCGTTCCAGTGCCTTTTTCGTAACCTGGAGTTTTCGTAAAACGCGTGATTCGTTCCAAGGCTCCCAAGACTACCCCATAAACCCTTTAAAAATGATAAAATTACACCAATTTTGTATGAAATATATGTTAAAAGTAAAAGAAAATTATTTACCTTTTTTTTTTTTAAATCTCTCGAACCACCCATGCAACGCTTTAAAGTCTGGGTGTTGCTGGTCTGAAGAACCCTCACCCCCACCCTCCTTCACGAGGTCCTTAAATATGGCGGTTGCTTTTTCCGAAATAACCGCCTCCGTCACTGTATCTCCGCTTTTAATGTCGCCTTCTGCTTCAATATCGTCCTGATTGTTGAGGGGTTTCGGCCATACTCCTTTGCGATTTCACTCAACCGCATCCCACTTTCGTGTTTTTTTCTTTTCTCCTGCTTCACTTTGATTGATAATGGAGCCCGCTTCTTCTTTTCTGTGTCACCGGGAATCACTTTCGTTGGGTCCATGATGGATAACTAAATATAATACTGTAATGATCAATCTCAAAAAACTCACGAGCCAACAGTCCTGTTCAACTCTCCTTCTTGGACAAACTGGAAGTGACAAAAAGGAAGTATGGGTACAGTTCAGCACCCTCCTGGCCAATTTTTGAATGCCGCGTTTGTCGCTTTTCGTGAAAAAAGGTTGTTTTCGTAAAAAGAGGATGAAAATTTAGGAAAATGTTTTTCGTAACCTGGATTTTTCATATTCAGAGGTTTTCGTAAGTAGAGGGCCGACTGTAAAGGGCATTGCTGATTGGGTGTTGAAAATGATGGTGATTGGGCGTTGCGAACAATGCATATATAATCATCGGATTCATTGATTGGTCATTGGGAATAGTGGAGTTCAGTGACATTGATTGAATCACCACAATGGAATATTCAGTCGAGTGCACTGCATTTTGTTTTCTCTGCCGAATATTCCATTGTGGTGATTCAATATCTTGTGTAATGAAGTATCTGGGCAGTGGTGGCCTGGTGGTAAACGTGCTGGATCACTGATCCTAAGGTTGGAGGTTCAAGCCCCACTCTCAATGGGTTGTCACTGTAAACCCCCCCTCATGCAGCTAACTGGGTTATCAATGGCTAGCCATGTCTCTCACTGTCAATGGTGAGAGGGATGTAAAAGAACCATTGCTGATTTTCAACAAGAGTAGGCTTTATAGTAGTCAGCGTGTTCCTGCCCTGCAATGGCCTGGTGAGCTGTCCAGGATCTACTCTTCCCTCGCCTGGAGTCGGCTGGAATGGGATTAGGAATTAGATTAAGCGGTTACAGAAAATGAATGAATGAATTATCGTATGTAATAAGCAGTAGTCGTATGTTGTGCCAGTTTATAAAGTCATCGATGTGTCCTCATAGCTTGGGCGCTACAGCTTGCCAGTCATACAAAAAGTCATTGCGTATATTTAGTTCATGGACGTTAGTTTACTTTTATTACTTTTAATAAAGTCCAGTTGGAATAAGACCTAATCGGCTCACATTTAAAAGTCATGATTTCCAAGCTAAAGCCACAGTAGGAAAAAAAAAAATACACACTTCTTCAGCTTCCTGGGCATTCCATAGTACCACAAATGTCACAAGAATCAAGTCCCAATGCCTTTGGAACACTGCAAACGAAAATGATGTGCGGCTGAACTGAAAGCACTTAACATCACAAAGTCTGATGACCTGCTCTTGACCTTTAACCCTATAGAGCAGCTTGGGAAACAATGTGGCTGAAATCTCACAGCATTTTTAAAAGGCGGTGGCTGCAAGCAGCATGCACACAATACACTGCCAGATTGCAGGACAAGGGTTAACGTTCAGAAGGATTAGTGCTTTCCTCCTGCCATATAATTTTGTTTTCACTGTTGCTATATACACAGAGAAGGCAGGAATTACAGTCCATCATGGGTTTTTTCCCCTGTTGGTAAAAGCTTCTGTCTAGTATAGTTACAAGCTCTATTAGTGGCTGCACCAGTTCGACGGAAGTCGCAGTGTAAAGGAAAATCTGTTGGGCTTTTTTACACCCGAGCCTAGTGGCTCATCAGAGTGTCTAGTCGCAGTTTCTGTAGCGTTAAGCGACTAGGAGTTCTAGAACTCCTGGCTGGGACGACACTCCATTGAAGGACACCTTCCCAGTATTTTTTACAAGTGCCGGTTTATACTGCTCGGTGAACGGAGGCTCACTTGCAATTAAAACCTTGCCCAGGGGTCTTAGTGGGGCCGGTGGTGTAGTGGTTAGAGTGCTGGGCTCATGATTGGGAGGTTGTGAGTTCAAATCCCACTGAGACCCTCACTGTGCTAAGACCCCTGGGCAAGGTTTCACCCACAAGTGTGCCTCTGTTCACCCAGAAGTGTAAATGGGTACCAGTAAAAGTATACTGGGAAGGTAACCTGCGATGGACTAGCATCCCATTCAGGAGGAGTTCAACTCCTGGTCGCTTCACGCTACGGAAACCGGGGATAAGCACCGGCCTGATGAGCCACTAGGCTTGGGTGTAAAAACCCAACAGACTTACCACGGGTCTTAGCACAGTGGGGGTCTGACTGGGATTCGAACCCACCAGCCACACACTAAAAAAATAACAGTGTTATAATTTGTAATGTGTAATTTTGTGGAGAACGTTGCATAGTTTTTCAATTAGCATGCATTCCTAAAAGGCAGTGGTGGCCTTGTGGTAAAGGTGCTGGATCACTGATCCTAAGGTTGGGGGTTCAAGCCCCACTCTCAACAGGTTGTCACTGTTACCCCCCACACCCTAGTGCTGCTAACTGGGTTATCAAAGGCTGGCCATGTCTCTCAACTGTCTACGGTGTGAGGCATGTAAAAGAACCATTGCTGACGTTCAACAAGAGCAGCCGTCTACATAGCCGTCAGCGTGTTTCCGCCCTGTGATGGCCTGGCGAGCTGTCCAGGGTGTACTCTGCCCTCGCCCGGAGTCAGCTGGGATAGGCGCCAATCTTCCCACGACCCTAATTAGGATTAAGTGGGTACGGAAAAATGAATGAATGAATGAAAGAAGTATGTATTCCTAAAAAAAATCCAACACATACAAGAACCTCCAATTGAGACCTTGATCCACGACTGAAACCCAAGCACCCCCTCACCCCCACCCTCCCTCAGCACCGCCACCACCACCAACACCACCACCACCACCTGTGTCACATGCACTTCAAGCAAAGGCTGTGTCTGAGGTTGGTCATCTAAACAAAATCCCAACAGACTGTTCATTACAATACTGTACAATCCCAACTCAAACCATAGCACCGGCAGTGTAGGGCGTGTTCGCTCATGTGCTGGACTGTTGTGTTGCACCATGAACCTGAAAAAACATAACCTTCTGTTCTGATGTATACACGGGAATGTCATTAAAACCCCACTGGTGTGGCTTGAAAGATAAATGAGACGACCTCTACCCTTTGGTATGTGATGTTAAATAAAAAGTATAGCATTATGTATGTAGCGTTTTGAAATATTCTGTGATGCACATTACAATGATCTCAGGTTAACCGAAGACATTTTAGACTATTATGTCGGTGCTCATGCCAAAGCCTGACATAAAAATAACCTACCGGTGGTCGATTGCTTACGTTACATGATCCGATACCCGGGAATGATATCGGGCTGATACCAGCAAGAAACGGTGGATTTGATATTGTAGGGGGAAAGAAAAAAAAAAACGATCGGAATGGGGAAGAACCTGAAACTGTGGACATGCAGCAGACACATGACTGTATCGTTATTTTTTTTTATTTCACTGTATTTATAGTTCATTATTTCACGATGTGATTTTTGTGGGAAAGGATTTAACCGAGTCCACAAAGCCGTGTTTTGATGTTCTATTTCTCATCTGTTTATTCTCTTCTGCATTTATTTTTATTAAGTAAAGGGCTTCCATTTAAAGAAAAAAAAGACAAATATCATGAGCATTGGTACTGTCGGCTACTCAAGGAAAAGAAAAAAATGCTATCATGCCATCTGCTGCTCCAGCGTATTTCAAGGCAGCCGTGTCTGCTAAACACAAACCACAAAAATACAGAAATTATTACACTGCCCCCAAAATAAAAAACAAGCAAAACACATTGAGTGGTCCACCACTCTTCGCTTCGAACAGACTTACTGAGAATTAATGCTGTTTAAGGAAGAACACCACACATAGCGCCAGGCCTCATGGTGCAGACATTTTTTTTTTTTTTTTTTTGTAGGTTGTAAGCTCAAGCAGAATGTTTATTATGTTTAAACTAGGCTTCTACAGCGTGTCTTTTCTGCTGGTGAAACAAAATGCCAGGTAGCAATACACGTAAACAAACATCAGCAAGCAAACAATTACACCAAATTACGAACATGGAGCAACTCTTTTACCCATGTGGAGTATGGCACAATCCTAGGCTCTCGCGTCCATTGACACAATTTACTTCACAGCCAAAGAAGAAAAAGACGCACAGGGACGAACACAGACACACACACACACACACACACACACACACACACCGTTTCCCCCCTTCGGAAATGTGCAGCGTGAATAAACTGTGTTTCAAAATCTTCTCTGAAGGCTTCCTTTAGGTGTTCTTTCGTAACGACTCCTCCGACAAGCTGTCTCGACACGCAAATTAAACAAAGCATCCGAACCATTCAAACTATTCAGACTGTAGGTAAACTTTAGATCTGGTAGAAGCAGACAGCAGGTGGTGTAGTACATGCACCTCAGGCCAAAGCGGCAGCTTGTAAAAGGAGAGCACTGTTCCGTTCTGTCTGGCAGTAGCCGACATGGCCATGTCTGTGCAGCACAAGTAGGCCAGTGCCTGCAGTGCACAGGAAAGGGCACAGCGAGTGTGTCTGCAGCCATGGAGAACTCTGGTCACGACAGCCCCAGGCAATGCACTCAGTCCAAGTTTGGAGAGAGTGAGCTGGCAGACTTCCACACCACTCCACACACACACACACACACACACACACACACACACACACACACACACACACACAGGGTCCCAGATATGCAGTGCAGTCAGAGAGACTAAATGCAGTAATGAGAGGACAGTTGAAGGCTCCAGACATTATCTGGAAGCATGAGCCAAGAGTCAGACAGAAGGGCTGCTGTGGGCTCAAAATTGTAAGCACTTTCAGATGGTAATTCTACAATAAAAAAATAAAAAAAATCTGTTAACCTGTGAACAGCACTAATCTCGAACACAGGACATACACTCGGCACACGGGATTAGAAGACTTCAGACAGACTAAATGTTGTTGTTGTTGTCGTCGTCCCTTCACCACCCACCACCCACCACCCACACACACACACACCAAACTACCCATGTCTACACAATATAAAGTCTGACAGACAAAACTATCAGCAGACATGTGAAAAATAAACCTAATGCTTTATTAATTATCTGCTGTAAGTAAAAGTGAATTTGTCTACAGTTTGCGTGTGTTTCTGGTTAAAGCACTGCACTGCAGTTTTACGTGTTCATGGCATTCACACACTTTACTGAGCTGCTCATTCAGTGTTCTAGCCTCAGGCAGTGTTTCCTGCTCCTCCTCTGTCCCTGCACTGCATGTCTAAGCACCGTTTGAACTCTCCGAGGGATTGAGAATTAGCTGATGAGTTTGTTCAAGTGTGCTGGAGCAATGAAAACACAAAACCAGTATGGGGAACACACACACACACACACACACACACACACACACACACACACACACATCTATCATTGAAGGGACATTCATTGATATAATGGAATCTCTTCAAATTTACTCAAACATAAAGCAAATTGTAAACCTAAACCAAAAGTCATAACAATCATCCAGTTCTTTGAAGAAGTGACGATCAGCTAAAATGTTCTCACTTCCCAAAAATACTCTCACTCTGTTATGAAAAAAACATATTCAATTCTCAGAATGTTGCAAGCACGCACGTGCACACACACGCACCACACACATAAATATATATATATATATATATATATATATATATATATATATATATATATATATATGTGTGTGTGTGTGTGTGTGTGTATATATATATATATATATACACACACACACACACACACACACACACACACACAGATGTTCCTCTCATTATGGGGACATTCAGTGGCATCATTCACCATCACAAGTAAATTTCTAACCTCACCCTTTACCACCACCCGAACTATAACCTGAACCCTAAAACCAAGTCGTAACCCTTACACAGTGCTTTGAAGAAGTGAAGATCAGGGGAAAAAAAAATTCAGTCTGTTTGGTTACGAATTTATATCCTTAATATGTATGAAAGCGTGCATGCACACCCCAGTGGCTTCCCATATAAATATAACTAGTAATAACTAAGTTATTATACTTAACTTAAATATTATATTTTTTGTTGTTGAATGTACAGTATTGTATTAATCAAGTTAGTGAAAGTATTTTACTCAGCTAGTAGTAGCGTTGTGCAGAGTACACACATATACTGTATATACATATATATATATACACACACATACACACATACATATATACACATACATATACATATACATACACACACACACACACACACACACACATACATATATACACATACATATACATATACGCACACACACACACACACACACACACATACATATATACACATACATATACATATACACACACACACACACACACACACACACACACATACATACATATATACACATACATATACATATATACACACACACACACACACACACACACACACACACATCATGTTCAAGTTCAAGTGCTATCAAGCAACCCAAAAAACTAGTAATCTTGCCTGTGATCAGAATATTAATAATAATAATAAAAGTTACAAACTGCACCAGGTTAAGGGTGAGATCAGCCTGTTAGCTCACTCAGTCCAGCACTGGAACTTATCCCAGGGTTTTCCCAGATGGAACACAGCAGCATGAAGCTGGAGAAGTGTGCACAGAAATGGGAAAGATTCTCTCTCTCTCTCTCTCTCTCTCTCTCTCTCTCTCTGGTTAAAGATGAGGAGGACGAGGAGAACTTTCAGATGACCTGGCTAGTAAAGCTTTTCTCCAGGCACGGATTATGAGAAATGAGATGGCTCATATATTTACAAGCTGATAGAGAGAAGTGAACCCGGCTGTCTGGAGCTAACAGCGCGTCCTGTCAGACAGACGCACAGACAGACAGCTGCTGGACGGTGTCTAGACTCCAGGCTGAACATCGTCAGCGCTTTAGCATTCCGGCTGTTTAACGCTTACAGACGCAGACGGTCCAACTTTTCAACCGGAAAAAACTGACACTGAAGGGTAGATCTGATGTGCACTGAAATAACACACACACACACACACAGAGAGAGAGAGAGAGAGAGAGAGAGAGGGAGCGATTACTTACCTCTTTATCAGGACACATCGCATTGGTGTGTGCGGAAAGAAATGTGTGTGTGTGTTCGCGCGCGGGCACGCGCGTGTGTGTATATGTGTGTGTGTGTGTGTGTGTGTGTGTGTGTGTGCGCGCGCGCGTGCACGCGCGCCGGTGATCCGCTGCTGTTGCTGACCTGATTTGAGTGCAGCTTCTCCTGTCCGCTCCACAGTCCGCACAGCACCGGAGAGAAACAGCGGGCACCGCGCCATGAGCCACAGCCATGCGCACTGCCCACAGCGCTTCACAGTAAAAGTCCCTCACTGCCTCGCCTTCACCGCCACCGACCCAGCACATTCTCCTCTCGAACTTTCCCCAAATCCGACACACTCCGTTGCTTTAAGATCTTCAAAACCCTGATATGCAATAAAAAAAAAAAAAAAGAAGAATTAATTCAATGGTACCCTGTTCCTTATAAATTAATGCACACTCTTACAAACAAACCTTCAAATACACGGTGTCTTATGTCCCTTTTAAGCATTGTTCATTATCTCGAATTGAAATTTAGGGATTAATTCATATTTTAGAAATTTTAAGTCGCTTTCG
>CM045728.1:45012349-45017349 GCA_024760905.1 Plotosus lineatus
CCCAAATATTAGTGATGTCACATTAAAGGGGAAAGTGTCAGTAGTACCATTGAAGAGTAACCTAATCCATAAAAATACCAAAACATCAGGCCTCTCTCGGTATCAGTCATGATGTTTTACATTTTTATCACTCGGTTTCCAAACCACTTAATCCTGTTAAGGTTGTGGGGAGGCTGGAGCTTCTCTCAGCTGACACTGGGCAAAGGTGGTTAACATGATCATCACACGCAAACATTCGCTCTCATGATTTTTGAAACCACCAATCAGCCTTATATGCATGTCTTTGGACTGTGGGAAGAAACCTGAGTACCCAGAAGAAACCAACACAAGCAGAGCGAGCACATGCAAATTACACGCAAACACTCTCGCTGAGGCCAAGACTCAAACCCAGGACCTAGTTGTAATGCGGATGTGCTGACAACAACGCCACAGTTGTGTTTTCTAATACTGGCACTTTTATTCTGACAGGAAAGACACAGGGCGTGAGTTATTCAGATGATGAGATCAGCGATAAAAATTATAATTTCTAAACTCTGGGGAGAATTTTATTGTAAATTATTAAAGGAAACATTGGAGTGGAAAAAAAGAGGGTTTTTTTTGGTACATGTACAATTGTGAGAATCTTTTTTTTTTTTTTTTTTTACCATTAGTGGACATGTTTAATGTCTGAGTCACTCTTACTGACAGCAGAGCTTTCAGAGAAACAAAAGGTTCAGTGAAGACATTTTATACTAGTTAGATTAAGCAGAGGCATTCACTCTATTGTTACTTTTGTTTCAGACATAGTTTTATTTTAATCCTAGATGGCACATGGCCAAAATATACAACCCTCTCCTTCAGAGTTGTGGAGAGGTACAATAGAGCCTTTGCTCCACATCCAGACAAAACACACTGGATTAGATCTTTACAGTTTATCAAACACTGCTGCATGTTCCCAGAGGCCCTGTTGAGCTGGTTCTCCATTTTGTTCAGTGTAGTTGTACAGCAGAGGCTCGCCAATGAGATACAGAACTGGTAAATACAGTGCGAAGACGTCTTCTGTTCTCCAGAGACCTATACAATGACACGGCATTTCCGTTCCAGTGGCTTGTCGTTAATCCAGACCTTCTTCTAGTATGTTAGTATAGTACGGCAGTCTCAATGCAGATCTCACCATGAAAGCTCCTATTCTGCCACTCCTTAAAAAACAAAAAAAAAAACCCTGCGGTGCTCCCGGCAAGCAGGCTGGAGTGACAACGTGGAGTGTTCTGAGCATCCTGTCTGTGTGCTAGTTTAGTAGTTCTGTGCTGGTGACTAATGAGGTTCAAAATGTCTCTAGTGTGGCCGTGCCTGGCCCAACATCTTGAGTCTGGCCTGGTCGATCACATCGAGCAGGTTCTTGGCATCAACGGCGAGCGCGTGGGCAGCCGTCAGCATCTGCTTCTTATAATCTTGCTGCAGGCTTGTCATCACGTATTGCTGCGCGAGCTTCATCTTATTGATCAGCTCAGCCAGGTCAGAGTTCAGAAGCTTCTGTGCCATCTCGACCTGTAGGCATAAAACGGATATTTACAAGCTGTAGATAATACCGTTTGTATTGGATAACACAATGCAAAAAATTCTAAACGTTTTACTAAGTTTACCAAACTATTTTGATATTAGGGGAAAAAATGACGTGATTATCCTTCTTAAAGATTTGAAAAACACTGAACCTGCGATCATTAAATCTATTTCTATATTGGACACTATTTATTTTTTACAATTTAGAAAGATTTCTTGTTCAGTCGGACTATCAGTCCACAACAGCAAAGTGACCTTTGCAGGATTTGGCACTTCGGAAAATGAGTGATGAGAGTGACTAACTCAGAGATGTTTATTTCACATATGAGTAAAACATGAGGGGCAGCTGTGTCTTAATAGTCAGAAAAGCGGGGTTGGAAACAAATGGTTGCTGGTTTGATTCCCGAATCAGAAGGAAAAATGTGTGTGTGTTCACATTTATGGCTGAAATGCCCTTGAGGAAGGCTCTCCGGTCACCACAGTGTGTGACAGCCCACTGCTCTTAGAATGTGTGCGCTCACTGTTTGCACATGTGTATGTGTAATCACTTGTTTGTCTGTGAATGTTCACTTTGAATGGGTTAAATACAGATCCAAAACTTCCCTATATCTAACAAAATTATCATCATCATCATTATTATTATTATTATCATGCTGCCCTATTTATTCTTATAATAATAATAATAATAATAATAATAATTATTATTATTATTATAAGAATAAATAGGGCAGCATGGTGGCGTAGTGGTTAGCACTTCCAGCTCACAGCAAGAAGGTCCTGGGTCTGATTCCCAGCTCGGTTGTTTCTGTGTGGAGTTTGCATGTTCTCTCTGTGCTTGTGTGGGTTTCCTCCAGGTACTCCGGTTTCCTTCCACAGTCCAAAAACATGCTCTTTGGGTTAATTGGCTGTTCCAAATTGCCCCAAAGTGTGAGTGTCGCCCTGCCATGGCCTTGAGAGCTGTCCCAGGTGTACCTCACCCTTGCCTAGAGTCGGCTGAGATGGGCGCAAGCCTCCCCACATCTCTAATTAGGATTAAGTGGTTCAGAAAATGAATGAATGAATGAATGAATAATAATAATAATGATGATAATAATAAATTCAGAACGTTACTCATACCCTGCTTATGTAAACAAACTGGAATTTGATATGCTTTACCTCTCGGTGCGTATGTGCTAGCAGCAATGGGATCGTCTCGTCAACTGTGGCCAGAAGATTCCTCAGTGCTAAACCTACATCCTGAAAATCAATTCAACAAAATTGTGTCCAGAAAAGGTCATAAAGTGTGGCATGAACAAGACAAGTGCGAACAAAAATGCTGTTCAATTATAATTTTCATAACTCTCCTGACATGTCAACACTTCTTTCACATATTCCAGAAGAAAAAGAACAAATCGGTGAACGTCTGAACCTCTTTCACACCACTACTTTTGGCTTTTTGGTAAGAGTAATTAATATCTTGGACATCATTAAGACATTAAATACCTGCAGCAATTAAAACAAAGTGAGCTTGGAAAAATTGGGCTTAAGTGCCTATATCACTATTAAAGTCTCTGTATTGCTATACCTCTCACGCCACATACCTTCACCATTGGCACATATTCCTCCGGAGGAGCAGGCTGGATTTTACTCGACATCTCAATCACAGCCTTCACCAGGGCCGTCACATTCTCATAGACCTTATCATTGGAGCGGTCCAGATTAGCTGTAGGGGGAGAGCTAATCTCCTGAGGTTGGATCTGAATGAAGACAAAGGATCTCTGTTAGGAGGACAGAACGGGCGAATACAGCGAAAAATATTATTACCTACTGCAATCAGTGAATTCAGTGTTATCTGTAAATAGTTCAAACACGAGTAATACTGTAATTTCAGATGCTGAAGAACAGATGGCAGCATTCTGCAATTAACGACTTTAGTAGAGTTAGAAGTTTAATTAGCACAGGCATCAGGATTGGCTCTACACAAGAAGGAATATCAAATAATGAGTGAAGCCGGTTTTACACTGTGCTACTCCAGCTGTCTTTTCAGGGGCAGTGGTGGCCTGGTGGTAAAGGGCGCTGGATCACTGATCCTAAGGTTTGGGGTTCGAGTCCCACTCTCCACAAGGTTGTCACTGTCCCCTCAGTGCAGCGAACTGGGTTATCAAAGGCCGGCCGTGTCTCTCACTGTCTATGGTGAGAGGCATGTAAAAGAACCATTGCTGACTTTCGTAAAGAGTAACTGCAAAGCCGTCGGCGTGTTTCTGCTCCTTGCTAAAGGGTTGTGTGAGGAAGGGCATCCGACGTAAAAACCTATACCAAATCAAACATGCGAATCAGATGATACGCTGTGGCAACCCCTGAAAAAGGGAAAAAGCAAAAAGAAAAAGAAGACTCCAGCTGTCTTTTAAAACGATTACCTGCGACACTGTATCTGATTATCCCAATATAATATTACCTGACTTCTACCAGACGATGTAAGAACATGTTCTCTGTAATCCAAAACATATATATCCTCTAAAGATAGAGATATGTTTAAAATAAATGATGTACACGGCCAAAAAAAAAGAACATCCTACAGTCTACTATGACCACAAACCGTCTTTACAGGGCATAATTACCACGGCTTTGTTGCTTCAGTTGGTCAGGTCAAGGCTCAGCAACATTAAGTGACAATAAAATGAAGTCAGCTGATGACCTAAATGCACTGAGTGAGCAGGTTATCACATCAACGGACTTTTCCTTCCCTGATGGCATGGATATAAAGTTGGGGCTCAAATAGTTAAAGAGTGGTTCCGGGAGCAAGAGGAATCATTTACACACATGAACTGGCACCACAGAGTCCTGATTGATCTATTGAAAGGATCTGGGATGTACTTCAGAAGACTTTATGGGGTGGTTTGCTTTCCCCATCCTCAAGTCAAGCTTCCAGTGAAAAATAAAACCGAAATCTGGACAGAAATAAGTGTTGGAATGCTGCTTGAGTTTGTTAAAACAATGTTATGGGGATTACATGCAATATAGTCAAGGCTTCAACACACACAAAAAAACATTCATTCATTCATTTTCTAAACTGCTTAATCCTAATTATGGTCGCGGGGAGGCTGGTATCCATCTCAGCCTACTCTGGGCGAAGGCAGAGTACATCTTGGACAGCTCACTAGGCCATTACAGGGCAGAAACACGCTGACGGCTATGCAGATACTCTTGTCGAAAGTCAGCAATGGTTCTTTTACAGCCTCTCACTATAGACAGTGAGAGACATGGCAGGCCTTTGCTAACCCAGTTAAGCTGCACTGGGGAGACAGTGACAACCCGTTGAGAGTGGGGCTTGAAGAACCCCCAACATTGGGATCAGTGACCAAGCACCTTATCCCCAGGCCACCACCGCCAATAAAAAACAGTGCATTGGTATATGCAGAACACAGGATTACATCACGTGAAAATCATTCAAGGAAAATTGAGGTATTAAGTCCAGAAATATT
>CM045728.1:45019849-45074849 GCA_024760905.1 Plotosus lineatus
ATAAATTTTTGAAGCCCAATTTTCTCTACAGCATGAGATTACTTTATAAAGGGAGTAAGGAAGCCAAAAGGATCTTTCATTATTGAAGCACGAAACTGGCACAGCACCCTGACCAGAATAATCCTTTTATAGAGACTGAGTAAACGTGTGTGTGTGTTTGTGTGTGTGTGTGTTCTGAGGGATTTTTTTATTTTTATTTTCCAAAGTATTTCACTGAATAATGCTTTAAACGTATGTAAATGAAAGTGTTTTTAAAAGTTGAAGCCATGGATAACTTTATGTTTTTATATGCTTGCCATAATTGCCGTGGTGAGCAGCAACAAAGCCTAACATACATCCCAGCTTTTATTGAGCCTAGACACAGCAGTCACTCCCTAAACAAAAACAACTATTCTCCAGGACACTGAGCAACAGACAGCTGGATTGTGTGTGTGTGTGTGTGTGTGTGCGCGCGCGTGTGTGTACCTTGAGTCCATCGTTGTAGCTGTCTGCAACGTTAAGGCAGGCCGCGCTGCCTGCATGACCCGAGGCTCCAGGCCGAGGAGGCTTCTTAGGAGGAACAGCATGATCTGAAGGGAACGCCATTAAACAACAAGAAAAACTGAACACAACACTGAAATCATTGCCAATATTTATAGCCTTGCTATGATGTTCCTTTAAGAATATGTTAGAGTCTGTGTGTGTGTTTTTAAAACTGTCTAACTGAAGGCTTCTAGCAAGTGGAAACAATTACACTTGGAGGGGGAAAACCCTCGTACCACAAACATGGTTTTCTCTAGAAAAACCCAGTGGAAATGAGCTTCAGTGGCATTTGCTGGGTTAGTGGGATGAGCTATATGGAGCTGGAGATTTACCTGCTTTCCCCACAGGCTGATAGATGTGTTGGTTTCCTGTCTGTAAAAATGCACAAAGAAAAAATATCATTAGTCAGAAAAAAAATAAAGCAGTGTTGCATCCCTCCTCCCATTTGTGTTGTAGTTTAGGTGTAAAGTTACCAAAATGCCTGGCATGCCTACACACACACACACACACACACACACACACACACACACACACACACACACACACACACACCTGCCTGCCCTCAGGATTGACCCACACTAAGACATAAAAAACAAAATAAGACTTAATAAGAAACGGCAAAACACGTTTAAAAAAACGCCTTCAGCCTGAATTTAAAAAGTTTAATGAAACCCAAACCACAAACTTTAACAGCTCAGCAGTGGGGGCTTTATGATAGACATCAGAACAGAATGTCCAAACTGGTTTTAGTTGACAGGAAGGCTACATTAACTCTGATAACCACTCTTTACAACCATGGAGGACAGAAAAGCATCTCAGGACATACAGGCTGAACACTGCAGTTAATGTTACCCTTGACCTGAGTGTTGGACATGCAATATTACTTCAGGTAATCTAGCTTGGTTGATACGGTACTGTAGCAGTGAGCATGCCCAACTTACAGCAACAAGGTCATGGGTTCAAGTCCCGGGCCTGGCTAACAAGTAGGGTGGTGTTTGCATGTTCTCCCCATACTTGTGTTGGTTTCGTAGTACTCCAGTTTCCTTTCACAGTCCAGAAATACATATTAAACTAATTGGCTCTTCCAAATGACCCCTAGATGTACGCATGTGTGAATGGTTCTGTGCGAGTCTGAGTTCGTCCTGTAAAAGTTTGGCGAGCTGTTTTGGGTGTGCCTCACATTCGCCAATTGACAGCTAGTATAGGTTCAGCTTCTCAAATACCATGGTGGGCGTGAGTGAGATACCAAGTTAAATTTTGGGGAAATGCTATGGATTTGGCAAATACCAAAACACTATTGACTCCAGCCTTGTTTCTCCACAACTACTGACAAACTTTCAGAGCATTTGGTTTTAAAATCCCGGTTCCTTTTAGAGTTTACCCTCTTCTTTTTCTCCTTTCGGCTGTTCCCTTCAGGGGTGGCCACAGCAAATCATCTGCCTCCATCTCACCCTATCCTCTGCATCTTCTTCTCTTACACCAACTACCTTCATGTCCTCCTTCACCACATCCATAAATCTTCTCTTTGGTCTTCTGCCTGGTAGTTCCAACCTCAGCATCCTACTACCAATATACTCACTATCCCTCCTCTGTACGTGTCCAAACCATCTCAATCTGGTCTCTCTGACTTTGTCTCCAAAACCTCTTACATGTGCTGTCCCTCTGATGTGCTCATTCCTGATCCTATCCATCCTCGTTACTCCCAAAGAGAACCTCAACATTTTCATCTCTGCTACCTCCAGCTCTGCCTCCTGTCTTTTCCCCAGGGCCACTGTTTCTAAACCATGCAACATTGCTGGCCTCATCACCGTCTTGTACACTTTTCCTTTCATTCTTGCCGATACCTTCCTATCACACTGGACACTTTTCTCCAACCATTCCAACCTGCCTGCACACGCTTCTTCACTTCTTTTCCACACTCTCCATTGCTCTGTATTGTTGAGCCTAAGTACTTAAAATCCTCCAGTTTCTTTATCTCTGCTCCCTGTAACCTCACCATTCCTCTTGGGTCCTTGTCGTTCACACACATGTATTCTGTCTCACTTTAGAGTAAGCCTAATAAACCTACTTCGCCTCAATAAGCCACTAAATAGTATATCAATTAAATCATGTGTAGTGGGGGACACGAAAGCATTACACCTTCAGGATCAGAACTGCAAACATTTGTTTCAGAGTAAGTGATAGAAAAGAGATCCCCATTTCCAGTGCTTTAAGTCATGTTTAGTGATAAGGAAGCAATATGTCTAATTTGATGAAACATTTGATACATACACATCCTGTTTAGTAAGAACATCATCACAAATGGAAGGTGGGCATGATGATCGTTTAAATACATTCGCCAAACGATTGTCCAAAGAGCCAGCACACTTTGTCCATGTTTGCTTATTTACAACATTTCCAGTATTGAATCTAACTAAGAAGTTAGCTGACTCAACGGTACACAGGACTAGCTGGCTAGCAGCCACAGGGACAACAGTTTGGGGCTGCCACTTGTCTTCTTAGCCAACTAAGCAGTCAACTCTTTAATGAGTTAAAGGACAGCAAGGTAAAGTAATGACCAGCTGAATGCTCGCAAAATTAGTCTACTTATAAGGGCTTCTTTCAGCATCAGTATCCACAGACCAAGGCCGAGATGCCACTGTTTCTTATTTAATGCTGTGTTCAAACTAAACAACTTTGGATTTGTTCATTTTTTCCCCCCAACTGATACCATTCTTTTGTAACCATGCTCCAAATGCCAATCCATACACTGAAATCACATTGGTTCCCCAACGCTGTTTTGCGATGTGAGTCTAATAAACGACCAATCAGGGTACTGACTGTATCGATATATATTTACCACACCAACATAGCACCAGCAAGTGTAACCAGGACTATAAGCTTAGGGAATATTTCATTTAAATAATCATAATGTGTGGTCTATACCAACTCACACAACACACAGATGGAGTAAACATGTGTATGGTATGGGACGTCTCTGATATCATCATAATGGTAAATAGGCTAAAGAGATATTCTCGTGTCTATTGGGTGAGAAGGACCATACAAGCTCAGACAGAGTAAAAAGCTTTGCAGCCACAGACTACAATAAGGTAACATCATTCATGGCAGTGTCCAACTTCTTAATTAGAAAACAAGGCAGGAAAAACAGAAGATCTTGAGCTCAGGGGCTCTGATCAGGCTAAAATCAAGGTTCAGGCCTTTATTATGCATGATGATTCTGTCCTTTGGCTTCTTGGAAACAAAGCTCTTCTAAGTAATATCTATTAAAATTTTTGAGTAGTGAGAGCAGGGACAAAACACCCAATGTTTCTTTTTTCTGTTTATATAAATCTAAAGCCAACAGCAATTCTGAAGGGAATATGTCCAAAGACCCAAAGACACACACACACACACACACACACACACACACACACACACACACACTATGAGTAAGATACGACTAGTTTGAACACTACCTGTACTGACAGCAGTAACACTCATTTCCCAGTGTTGCAATAATGGGTGAAGAACCAATAAATGTAAAACATGATTTATTTACAATTAAGAACAAGGCATTTTGTGGAAAATTTAAGGTATATAAGACCGGAGGTCGATACTAATGATGCCTCAAACTTAAATCTGTAACTTTATATGCATGTGACTAATATACAGCAAACACTTTATTATTAAAATGAGGAAATCCTTACTGTCTGCACCAAGTCATCTTGGGAAGCAAACATAAAAACAAAAACTCACTGGTCCCTGGAGACTGCAGTCGTCTCTGTCTATACTGCCTCTGGAATTCCTGGAGTCTGGTTTCTGAGACAGAAAAATACAGACAAGGAAAGAGAAGAAAACAGCACTTCAACACACATCAAATGTACAGTTTCAAAAAAAAAAAATACTACATTCCTTTTTTATGGTCTTGTTAGCAGATGAAACAAACCACATCACGACCACATCTTACACAGACATCCATGGAAACGCTTCATAACTCCACTAAACATTCAGAATATAACAATTTCAAATCTGTTTTAGTATTAGTCAAGCTCTACAGTCGTACAAGCTAACAATCACAAACAATGACAACTTATTACAGCACTTGAAAAATCCACTTTGCGGAATAAACAGGAACCCATCCCTGCCCAACACTGTACCAGTTTCCCAAAGCAGGACTTGAAGACCTGCATCCTACGGACTCTTCCTTCGAATCTCTTTCGGTGTTTTAATTCTTGAGAGCAGAACTGCACTTGACTCCATTCATGGAGAAAAGGCATTTGCAGAGAGGAAGCTCCTGTGGTGAGGCATGCATGCACCCACATCGAGTCACTCCCACTGAACGAGCCTCAACTTAGCTATGCCAAATTCCCCTTCCAAGCTTTCTCTCCTCCCTTCTCCACCTCCTCTTCCCCCACCTTTCCCTCGTTACAACCCCTTCATCCCAACCTGGATAACTCCTTTCCCCTTTGGGTCTTTCTATCCTGCTACCCTCTCCTTTGCCTTCTCCGCTTTTCTGCTTCTAACCTCAGTGCCTCTTACGTGTGCCAGCCATTTTCCTAACACTGCACAGAAGTAGGGTAAAGCCAAAGGATTCGGAAAAATTCCCTCCTAGCCTCAGCAATTTAACTTTCATCAATGGCGGGTCAGGGGGAGTTGAGCTGCTTCACGCCTCAGCGCTAACACAACCCCTTCATTACTTAGGAATTCTCGATTACTGCACCTGTACCATACACAGTCTCTCTTTATATAAAACATTCAACCAAACTAAACCCTTATCATTACTTAATAACCATTAATTATAAAGAACACACCAACAACGGTATACATTTGGAGGTTCGGAAGTATTGTGAGATGGTGGAAGGCATTCGCCCGCATATTTCTGTGCTGTGAGCTTCTTTTAGCTTGCCACAGGAAACAGAAAGAGGCGTTCTATGAGACAGATAATGACAGTCGCATAAAAATAACTCTGCGACCATGCCAGAGCCCCATGTCCTGCTCACTTTATTTTTCACACACATGTTTGGCCAGAATTCTCTTTGTGAGGATCATGACTTTCTAGGCTTGTCAGCCTCTGGAGAAACACATGCAAAAAGCTTCCCTCAGTGGGATTTTAACCGATGTTAAAAGTTGTGCCAGAAATGAGAAGAGAAACTGATCAAATTTAAACGAGAGTAGCGAGTACCAAGAACCAGACAAAAAGGTTAGTGGTGCTTAATGTCTAACATTCTACCAACAGGTGTGTTGATGTCGACGAGAGCGATGATTCGCAAAAACAATTTCATTTTCTGGTAGGACTTGACTCAACTGGAATAGAATAAACAAATGTTTTATTGTGAAAAAAACAAATGAGTTGTTTACAGTATTTTTCAGATGAAAAGGCGCACTTAAAATCCTTTAATCTTCAAAAAATTGACAGCGCACCTTATTGTCTGGTGCACCTTATGTATGGATGGAGCCGCGTAACTCCATCTCCCTGATACCGTCAAAACCCAAGCAAAGCAAACTAATTCAGAGCTTACAATCATTCCGGTGGATTAACCAAAGAACTCCAACCGTTAGATATCGGCATCAACAGGTCGTAAGTTAGAGGGATCCGGGCTTTATGTCCAAATACCGGCATTACGGTTATCTTAGTCAGGTGACTCGCTGAGTAATATGTGAGTGGCTGAGAGAAGTTTACGTCACGAAACCGGAAGACTTTTTTCCACCTAATCTCTGTCTCTACCGAACATCTGTCTTGTTACGAGGATGTTTCTGCGTCTCAGGTTGCTCAGCCGGCTTAATAAGAGTCTCCCGTTCATTACCGGGATAAAACACTGCTACAGGTGTCCTCCTGAGATCTCGGATTAACCTTCTTGAATTTACAGTGACACTGATACAGCTCCTTCAGAGTAATGACCTCTGTTCTGTAATAAACACAATACTCATGCAGCGAATGAGTGCCACCAAGTTTGTTACTGTGATGGCACTGTCGCTTTAAGGGTGAGTGGCTAAAAAAGTTTAGGTCACGACCCCAGAAGACTTTTCCACCCAACTCTATTGATCTGCGACTCCATGCATGTGAGGTAATAATAGATAATAAAATAATAATATAATGATAAAAAATAATAGAGGGATCCGGGCTTTATGTCCAACTCATGCAACTGTTAAACTCAGACATTCAAGATGAAGAATTTGATGGATTTGTAGAAGAGGAATGAACCGAAAAAGTGAGTCTATTGTTTTATATTGTTACAACTGAACAATGTTGAGTAATTGTGAAGTGTATTATTTTATATTTTATGTGTTACAGCTGAACAATGTTGTTATTGTGAATAAGTTGAATCAAGTTTGACTTATCTGACTTTTTTTTTTCCTTCTTACTGCGTCTTATAATCTGGTGCGCCTTATGTATGAAAATATGCGGGGTCAATCATCGTTCATTGATATTGCATCTTACAATCCAGTGCGCCCTATGGACACACAAAATACAGTAATCGGCCAGTGTTGCCTCAATGGTTAAGACCCTGGCTTACTAAGCAAAAGGTTGAGGGTTGAAGCCCCAGTAAGTGGCCACTGTTGGGTCCTTAAACCTTGATTGCTCCGTTGTATAAATAATAATAATTGTAAATTACTTTCTCTTCTTGGGAAATACAAACATCTGGGTTATAAGATGTGTACTGCAAGTTTAAAACCAACTTCAACTCTAAATTCGTTCATCTTTCACATAACTATAAGACACGTTTAACTGACAAAAAGAGCTCCTTAACATATTTTTAAAAAAAGCATCGTAAGGGTTAGAATGGAGGTCAAGAACAGATGAGAGAAGAGTGCAAAAGAGAAATATCTGAAAAGAGATGAAAGGTGCAGAAGGAGAGCAAATCATTTCATGTCTTAACTAATAAGAAATGGTTTAGAGTGAATACAGCTGGTGAGAGACAATTAAAAAGAAGAAAGGTAGACAAGAGGTACAGGGTGTGACAACCAGCTGGAAAGCAAGTGGAGTGAGACGATAAGCTGAGCCGCATACCATTAAACGTTCCTCATGCTCTAGCCAACGTTGGTCCTCCTCCATCTGCTGCTGCTGCAACATCAGTTGCTCCTCCATCAGGTGAGGAGGGACAGGCTGGCTCATGCCGGTCCTCAGCCCATCACCATCCTGACACACACACACACACACACACACACACACACACACACGCAAGCACACACACGCACGCACACGCACACACACAGAAAATCAGTGTTTATGACATAAAATCATGAATTCACTCATCTGCCAAACCGCTTATGCCGGGTCACGGAGACACTGAAGCCTATCTCAGCCAACACTGTGTGAAGGCAACAGCTTGTCAGTCCATTGCATAGCCAACACACACACACACACACACACACACACACAACCATTCACATTCATACCTACTGGCAATTTGAAACAGCCAATGAGCCTAATATGCATATCTTTGGACTGTGGGAGGAAACCCATGCAAACACAGGGAGAACATGCTAACGCTGGAGCACAGGACTCAAACCAGGAGATCATTCTGGCTGTGAGGTGCATGTACATACCACTAATAAAATCATGAATTATTTTATTATACAGTAGGCCCCCATTTTTCATGATGGTTCGGTTCCGGCCCCTCCCACGGATCAAGAATCGTTACTGACATAGTTTTGAAACCCTGTGTATGATATTACATGTGCTAAAATATGCTTCTTTAACACATTCTATAGACAGTCTTACTCATTAATACAGTAATAATGTAGTAAAATGTGGTAATGATGAAGTAAAAACTTTTTAATTTTGCACTGTGATAGTACTTATTAATGAATAAAGTGCTTAGGCTCCTTACCAGAAGCTAGAGAAGATGCAGGGCTTTTGAGTGGCATCATAGGGCTTAAATAATGATTTAAAAGCACACTAAAAAAACGTGAATTCACAATTCAAGCAATCACATTGATGACACGTGTGCGAAGGAGAAAAAAGAGGTGTACACATCATCTGCAACCGATCAGCAGGAGGGAGAAACAAAAGCTCTCAGCCATTGGCTAAATTTGAATCACGTGCCAGTTACTTCCGGGTCTGTTGCCAATCTGCGAGTATGCGGGGGCGCGAGCGCTGAACCACGAATGGTCAAGGGCTTACTGTTTAGCATTATTGCACAACTTTGATCAATACAATGATCATTAGGGTAAGACAAGAAAATCCTTTTAAATCAATATTTGGTGTCAAATTATTGATTTCTTCTCCATGTATTGAATGGGATCATCTACAGCAGTGGTTCTCAAATAGTGCGGCACGCGTGCGATGCCGGGGGGGCGGGCGCGTGTGAACCCAAGGAACTTGATTTTTTGCCGTATTAGAATAAAGTGTAATTGTACATCCACTACAGCAGGTGACAGTGGCTTTCTCACTGTCAGCGTGTGCCCAGAGGCCAGAGGTAAAATAAGAAGTGAAATAAATAAACCCACCATGTAAATTCTCAGCATTCTTCTTCCGCCAAACACGGCGAGTGCTGTTTCAACCAAAAAGTTCAATTTTGGTCTCATCTGACCACATCACATTCTCCCAATCCTCCTCTGGATCGTCCAGATGGTCTTTAGCATATTTCAGATGGGCCTTTATATGTTTTTTGTTTAGTAGGGGAACCTTTCGGGCAATGCAGGATTTCATCTCATGACGACGTAGTGTGTTAGTTATTGTCATCTTTGTGACGGTGGTTCCTGCCATCTTCAAATCATTGACCAGTTCCTGCCGTGTAGTTCTGGGCTGATTACTCACTGTTCTCAGGATCCTTTGAACCCCACGAGGTGAGATCTTGCATGGAGCGCCACTCCTGGGGAGGTTGTCAGTGATGTTATACTTCTTCCATTTTCTAATAATGTTTCCAACTGTTGATCTTTTCTCACAAAGTTGTTTACCAATAGCAGTTTGACTCATCCCAGCTTTGTGCAGTTGTGCAATTTTATCTCTGGTGTCTTTGGGAAGCTCTCTGGTCTTGGTCATGGTGAAGACTGCAGTCTGACAGTTTGAAGGTGTGTGCAGGTTTGAAGGTGCCTCTTATGCGTCTAACCAGTTCAAACAGGTGTCATTCATACTTTTAACGAGTGGGGGCCAAAATAATGTTTTTCTAGCTGCCCAATACTTATTGGCCTCAACTTTTCACAAATTGTTTAAAAATCATACAATGTGATTTCCTGGAGTGTTTTTTACATTCTGTCTCTCAAGCTTGATGTGTACCTATGGTGAAAATTACAAACCTCTCTTATCTTTTTAAATGGGTGAACTTGCACATTATTACATTGCCCGATACTTATTGGCCCCACTGTATGCAGAGAATTACTTTTAGCAATTTTTAGACAAATAACATTTTATATTGGGG
This sequence comes from Plotosus lineatus, assembly GCA_024760905.1. NCBI lineage: Eukaryota > Metazoa > Chordata > Actinopteri > Siluriformes > Plotosidae > Plotosus > Plotosus lineatus. Next base: position 45,029,716 of record CM045728.1, read on the forward strand.
GGAGGGGATGTTTTCCTCTTCCTAGGGGGGAAAATAATGCAACAGAAAATAATTGACAAGGACCCATCTACAGTAAATTTGATGTTATCAAAAATACACCCATTAAAGATGATTTGCATCAGGAATGTGCATCACTTTGTCAGGGATTATTTAACAGTAATGACCTTCTCACTTACATCATCCCTGACATGTGAAACTGTAGAATTATGTATGACATTCGAAAGCAGGGCTGTATTAATAGAATATGAGCACGTTTATTGTTGATACAGATGTCAACAAGAGCAACTACTTTGTATTAACCAGGAGCATCAAGAAACACTTGATTTAACTCCGTTAATGTTTCCTAGGTTTACATGAAAAGGACACACAACTCTATTCCAGAATGAAGTTTACTAGTTACAACTAGGGTACTAGATACCTCCATGTTGGGGTTCCACATGGCATGGTCTTGAGAAGCTCTATGATGATTCCATCCATCGAGTAGGTCGAGCCCCATGCCTGACGCTTGTGGAGGATACAACCCACTGGGCATGGTGGGCATGGCATGACCTGTGTAGCCTCCCATCTAGTATAGAACAAACCATGCAGCAAATCAGTTGACAAATAAAAGGACCAGAATGGTGGAATAGTGGTCTGTGTGCCATTCTTAGAGTGTCGTCTACCGACCATTGCACTAATGTAGCATGTGTACCTGAAAGTGGTTATGCTGGCCCATATGTTGGGGGCTGGGGTAGAAACCTTCACTTGAGCGTGGACTTGGATAACCAGGTCTGCTGGGCTGCAAATGCACGCACACACACACACACACACACACACACACACACACACACACACACACACACACACACACCAATCATTATAAACATAATTAATAAAAACACAAAGATTTATATGAGATACTGAAGTTAGGGGACCAGACACACACAAAACTGCAATGATTTTGTGTGGATGAAAAGTCCTGTCTGTTGAAGAGGATCAACCAAAGTAAGCTCATCAAAATACAAGCAGTTAGTCAACCATCCAAAATAAAAATAAAAGGGGTGCAATGTATATTAGATGATATTAGGGGATAAAATAGAGAAAGCAGCAAGTTGTCTTCTGAGTAGAGGAGAAGCTGCACCACATTCGGCTGTGGATGGAGAGAGCCTTTTAGAGGTAAATCTACCTTGTACAGCCTCTCATAAAGAGAGCCACGTAGCCAACCCTCCGGATGAGCAAAGGAAAAGAACGAAGAGTGAAATATAATTGTCAGTTTAAGATGGGACAGAGTTCTTAGACATCATACAACAGGGCCCTATGCAGGACAATGACATTTGAAAACACATGTGTGTGTGTGTGTGTGTGTGTGTGTGTGTGTGTGTGTGTGTGTGTGTGCTGACATAAGAACACCTGAATAACAATGAGGTCATGCACATTCAGGTGACAAGTACCAAGGTCATGCTGTACAACTGAGTGCACGGAACATGCAAAAAGCTCCACAGCTTGGGATGACTTTATTGGGTATACATAGTATTTGTCATCACAAAAAAATTAGGGTTTCCAAATAAATATGAGGCTTCCCTGCTGTCCAAATAACACCTGCCTGTAGAAAGGGACAGTAAACATGCTGGTTCAGGGTTCGCCTAGCTGGTGTTATTGTGGGTGGCATGGAGGGCTTCCTGCTGAGTCTGGGCACCTGTGGGGGCAGTGTGGGATTCTGGGAGTTCAGCACTAATGGGAAAGGGAGCAGCGAAGAAACAGCAGGGGACCGGAAGAAGCAAAGGGAGAGCAGGTAACCGAAAGACTTCTGACATGCAGCAGCAGACAGACAATCCAAACTGGCACTGTGCTGCAGAGATGGTATGCGTGAAGGCTACGCTCATATACACACACCAAACAGAAACAACATAGTGCAGACAAAGAGCACAGAGGACAAGCACAGAGGACAAGACAGGATATTTAAAAAAAAAAGCAAGAGAACAACATGTATGCAGATGAGCCACTGCTTATACACACATTCTACAGCTGATGTGATTGTGATAGACAGACAAAGTCACCTGTAGAGAAGTGGATAACATGACTGCATAAGCATGTATAGGGAGGGAGTGAAGTGCTAGAGAACTTCTTAGACCCGCCCACATGCACCCAACCACAACTACAAGCATACATGTAGTTAAGAGGTATCAATCACCACTTGTTTAGCCTAAACATTAAGAAATCATAGAATATACTGGGTGTGTGGAAATTTGCAGCATGAATGTAATTTGTAGTTTTAGATTGTTGTTGAGATGTTTTTAAAAAAAAAAAAAAAAAAAAATCATGAAATTCATCTTCGAGAACTCATGGGATAATAACATACAATTTTCACATTTATAAATGAAGGGATAAAATTACACATATTTATGGCAACAAGTAACCATTCACCAAAAAGTTCAACAATAAAAACTCACTTATAAAGATCCATCCATACTTTGAATATTGCGTAATAGAACTAAAGACAAGCAAAATACTGAATAGGGACAATCCTGCCTCACACCCGGCTTTCCCGGGATAGGCACTGGATCTCAGGACAAAGAAAGTTATTGAAAATGAATGAATGATCCAACTACATTTTATACAAAGGCTATTGTACAAAACCACACTGTGAGAGTGACAAACGATAAATTGTTAACAAATCAAATAGAATTCGATTCCAACCCTCATATATCTGGAATATAAACTGTACCATTATCCAATAAATAAACAGCTAAAAAATTTAAATTAATAAAAGTGTACTATATTAAATAAATACTACCTAGATGCAGCTCTGGATGGCTGTACAGTTAAACATTCTCACATTCATAATTGGCTTTATGTTAAACTTTAACATTGTGACTACAGTACTTACTTTGGGAGGTGCCTCGTCTGATCCCCCTGAATCCCACGACACGTTCGCTTGCCTCCTCATCTCCATGCGACTGCGCTCCTCCTGCTGAGCCTTCTCCTCCGTGAGGATGGTGCTGCAAAAAGTCAGAGGAGGGAAACCAGCTCTCTGAGCTAACAACATCACTGCTAAAGCCTGAATACACACAGTGGGAAGGACTTCAGATACACATGCTGTTTTAAACCAAGCTCTTCACACTGAAACTTCCTGCTTCGGGTTTGTGTGTGAACTCTTAAAGCCAGACCTGCCTACAGCTCAGATGAAAAATTCCAGCGAGGTATGACACAACCGTTTACCAGCAGCAGGAAACTTCATTATGCAACACTTTATCTTGTGGAATAGAAGAAATAAAATTTGTATTGATAATATAAAAATATACAGTATTTGAAAACCCATGGTGAGATATATATATATATATATATATATATATATATATATATATATATATATATATATATAGAGGAATACTGGTAATGTTCAATTGTGACCTGTTACATCTGCCATATGCAGCCTATCTATATTCGGACTGCGCTAAAAATATGGGTGATAACTTTACAAAAGGTAATAACTCGACAGGCACAATCCAGGTTACTACAACTCAAATTCCATACCACGATACCCTTTGCTATAGTGAGACACAAAATAAACAATTCTACCCACTGACTAACATTAAGAAAAGTGTCTAGACAAGAGAAAACAACTCATACCTGTTGTGAACCTGATAAGATCTCTATCTTGGATTTTAGTGGAGAACAAGACGAGATGTTAACAGCACAAACGTGTGAGACCCAGTACCATGAGAATGTAGCTAATGTCCTATACTCAGGCTCGAACGACTATTTTTAGATGCACTGAACCCTGACAAACCCAGCATGGGTGTTGCCAACAGATGAATGAAGGATACAACAGAGATAAAATACACCTGTTCAGATCATTCTAGTGCCACCCAGAATTTCTCTTCCCAGAACATTACCTGGAAACCTCCATCAGTGCTAGAGTTAAAAGTGCACGCACATTTATCCCCCAAATTTCTTTAATTTCACAAATCATCTTGAAAAAAATGTGACTTTCCAAATAACCGTTTTGGTCATTTTATTCAGATATTCTGACAGTGATTCCTACATATCATAATATATCACATTCTATATTTTTAATTATGTATATGTCATGGCTACAGCGATGTACTGAAACATCCATACAAATAAATCATTAAAATAAATACACCAACATAAACAGGTTACCAAAGAAATGCTTCAAATTTATGTCAAACGATTTTTAAATTTTGCGGCCAAGCATTTAACATTTTCTAATTAATAAAATCAGAATCGAGTTCAACAAAAATAATTATTTTGATGCGAGTACATACTCTGATAAAGTTTCTTATAACACGGCCTGTACTATGGTGGGTGGGTTTCCTCAGGGTACTCCAGTTTCCTCCCACACCAAAGACATGCATGTTCGAATAACTGGCTGTTCCAAATTGCACCTAGGTATGAGTCTCGGCGCGAATGGTTGCGTGTGTTGGTCCTGGGATGGTCTGGTGAACTCTTCAGGGTGTACCTTGCCTTCGCCCAGTGTTGGTTGAGATAAGCTCCAGCTTCCCTGTGACCCTAACAGGATTAAGCGGCTTGGGAAATGAGTGACTGATTGAGTGCTAACAGCAAAATAACAAGTGAAATCCGTAGTTATTTATCATAAAAAAATAGAATTTGGTTAAAACAAAGTGTGTTTTGTCCACATGACAGAAAATAGTACTGTGTAAATGTGATTTGCAAAACAACAAAATAAATGAAAAGGCCCAACATGAAATGATACGTTTTTTTTTCAATCATCATGGGATGTAACATATCACCTCACACAGTCTTCCATATAATCATGCAAATATAATCCAAGAAATTCATCAAACATCATCAAGGGGAAAATATTGCATCTGTAGATCAGAAAACAGATCTGTAGATGTCTGTGTCCAACCCAGCCTCACATACGTCCCTGTTCTCGGATAACAAGAGAGGAAGTGAAATTGTCTTTTGCTCTTGTAGTCGTCAATTTCAGGGATTTTGAGATTTTGGTATATTTTGGATGCCTGCTATGCATGTGAAGAGCAGCTCAATGAGTTGCTGTAGCTTCGTCTTAATACAAACTAGTCCATTCTCCTCCATCAGAATTGATACTTACTGGATCGTTTTTGCTGAAGTTTCTGAAATACTCAAATTGACTCAGATCAAAATCATAAACGTTATTTTTTTTCCTCAGTGGTGCTGTTTATGACCTATACATTTACAGAATTTGGCAGACACCCTTATTCGGGCAGTGGTGTCCTGGTGGTAAAGGGCACTGGATCGCTGATCCTAAGGTTGCGGGTTTGAGGTTCCCCCCGTGCAGCTAACTGGGTTATCAAAGGCTAGCCATGTTTCTCACTGTCTATGGTGTGAAGCATGTAAAAGATCCATTGCTGACTTTAGTAAAGAGTAGCTGTATAGCCGTCAGCGTGTTTCTGCTCCTTGCTAAAGGGTTGTGTCAGGAAGGGCATCCTATGTAAAACCCTATCCCAAATCAAACATGCGAATCAGATGATGCGCTGTGGCGACGCCTGATAAAGGGAAAAAGCCAAAAGAGAAAGAAGGCGGCAGACACCCTTATTCAGATCGACTTATATTTCTATACAACTGAGCAGTTGAGACTTGCTTGAGGGCCCAACAGTGGCAGATCTATGGTACAGGGATTTGAACCTTCTGCTGAGTAACCCAGAGCTCTACCCACTGAGCCATCACTACTACAAACCATCATATGACTGGATGATTGGAGAACTATAACGGTACAGATGTTCAGTTGTTCCCAATAAAGTAGACAATTATTGTACAGATTAACAGCAACATTTTTGTAGCTTTTGATCAATGGTATCAATAATTCTGGAGCGGACCTATCAGCATGTATAGCATTAGGGAAAAGGACTTGTCTTGACCCCTAAGCTGGGATGTTAAATTGAAATAGACAGCTTAATTCATTCAAGTCTGTATGTGTCCTGAGTCATGCATCATCGCCTCATTTCTGATAGTCATGCATCAGATGAAAGAAGAATTTGAAAGCAAATATTTCACTGTAAAGAAAAGAATAAAAAACAAAGGGGGTGGGGGTTGCAGGCTTAGTTAAAATCCAACACAGCAAGAAGTAATGCACCGCTGTTACGACCATGAAGACGATACGTTTTGAATAACATAATAATTAATGCTCATCTCCAAACAATTTAAAAACATGTACATAGTCATTATGCTGCCAGACTCTATTTCCTTTTGAGGTTAATAAGGCAAATAAGCCAGCTTGTCCTGTTATAGAATTATTATGAAGTCTTCTTTCATGAAGACTTGCACACAGAGCTTTCTGTCTGACTGACAATGAATAATCCTGTCAATGAAGGTTAAAATATTTTCCTTCTCACCAAAGCATTGCATCGACAATTGCACCTTTCATTTTGCATGGAGTGACATCCACACAAGTCCCTGTGTATATCATTTCAGAAATGAACATTGGAATAAATGCATTTACAACCTTACAGGCAGAACTAAAGTCAAAGATACTATAACAGCAAACAAATCTGCAATGTCTTTCAGTAACCCATAGTGCTGTGCTATAACTATACAGTAGGTCCTTGACCATTCACGGTTCAGCACTCGCGCCGATTGGCGACAAACCCGGAAGTAACTGGCAAGTGATTCAAATTCAGCCAATGGCTGAGAGCTTTTATTTCTCCCTTCTGCTGATTGGTTGCAGATGATGTGCACACCTCTTTTGTTCTCCTTCCCACACGTTATCAACATGATTGCCTGAATTGTAAAGTAAAAAATTTTTCGTGTGTTTTTAATGATTATTTAAGCCCTATGTCACTCAAACGCCCTGTATCTTCTCTAGCTTCTGGTAAGGAGTCTCAGCACTTTATTCATTAATAAATATTATCATAGTACAAAATTAAAATGTTTTTACTTAATCAATACTACATTTTACTGCATTATTACTGTATTAATAAGGAAGACTGTCTACAGAATGTGTTTAAGAAGCATATTTTAGTGCACGTAATATCATACATAGGGTTTTTTAAACCATGTCAATAACTTGCGGATTTTCATGATCCATGGGAAGTGCCGGAACCGAACCATCGTGAAAAACGGGATCCGACTGTAATTGATATTAGGGCTCTTGGAATTACATGGTTGACAGATGTGCTACTTCCATATTGCTTACTGCATTTATTGGAGAATCTTTTTTAAGTGCTCACTTTCATGCCCTGAATTTCTTGTTCCATAAAAATCCCTGCATACATGTGTGTGAATGAGGGAATTTACTCTGCCGATGGGCATTCCCGATAAGTGATGATCTCTCTGTGGGTGAGCATGTTCAATGTATTTAGGCTATTGCCAATCAATCAATAAATAAATGCATAAATAGTAATTGAATGATGTATCAGACTTGTAAGATCTGTGTAATGTTCTGTGATTGCACTGGCATTGACAGTAATTCTTGTAAAAGAAAAAAATTGCCTTGGGGTGAGATTACAAAATACTGAAAACTGCAATATAAGTATTACTGGAAACCTACTCATATCCACCTTCATGTTTCTCTTTCTTTTTTACACATAAAAAATGACAAGTGGAAAATTTAATAGTACATTTCTTGCTAGAAATTAATATATGGTCTGTGTGTGAGTGCAAATATGATCATGTTTGTTTACATGACAGGTTTACTTATTCAGATCAATCATGTGTAGATGGTGGACCACAAGATCAAAACCCTGTTATGGTTGGTCCAATCTCCAGACCTTAACCCCAATAGGGATGGGCAAACAAAACGGAGCTTTCATGCCAAGAAAGGCATAAAGACACACAATAGCTATGACTAGATAGAATAGACCACAGATGTCAAACTCATGCCACCTGATTTGGCTTATTTAAACAACTGATCTGAGTCTTCAGGCAGTTGATTGGTCAGTACACATCACACAGATTGACCAATCAAATGCCTGAAGACTCAGATCGTTTGTTTAAATGAGTAAAGTCAGGTGTGCTGCTGCTTGGTTGAAACAAAAACCTGTAGCCACATAGCCCTTTGCAGCACGAGTTTGACACCCCTGGAAAAGATAGACTGGTGGACAGCATGACACATAAAAGCGGTCATTGAAAACACCAGGATTATTTCAGCAAATACTGGTTTCTAAACTAAATCAGTCCTGTGCTATTCCAAACAGAATATGATCTTGACTTTTATACATGTTTCAAGATTAATAAACACTGATTTTATATATATATATATATATATATATATATATATATATATACAGTGATACCTCTGCTCACGAACATAATTGGTTCCCAGAAAGTGTGTGAGGCGAAAAGTTCGTCTTCCGAACATTTATTTCCCATAAGAAACCATTAAAATGAGAATAATCCGTTCCCAGGTCCCCATAAAACATAATTTTCTACTAAATAAGCCTTAAAACTACACAAAAATATACCTTATTTTATGTATAATAAATGTGCTATTGTATTGTAATTAAAGAAATAAACTGTACTGTATAATAAAGTCGTTTTATTTACCTTTGTGATGGTAGTTGATGGCTTGATGGAATGGAGTGGGAGGAGGAGGGAGGGAGGGACTTACTGTTTGGAAGGAGAGTTTGGAAACGCCTACTGTTTGGAAACACCCTTAGCCACACACGCAGCCTTAATAGCTTCCTTGTTCTTAAGGATGGTGGTAGACTTAGCGTACTGGTACTGGGACGCTGAGTCACACAAACGCACACCTCGTTCATGTTTTTCAATGATCTCCGCCTGTGGTGGGGTCTTTTTCGGTCCCATAATAGCAAAAGTACACTTAATATGGTCCAAAATGTCTATCAAACACAAACCACTTCCGCACTCAAAGAAAGGGGTGTGACGAACTGTGACGCCGTGAGCGTGCGTCAGCTTCTCGTGGCCGCCACCGTGGCGCTGTTCGACCGCGTGGTTTGATTCGTCTGCCGAAAACTAGTTCGTCAGCAGAGACAATATGCTCGCAAATTTAATGTTCTTGAGGCGAAAAGTTCGTGAGCTTAAGCGTTCGTCAGCGGAGGTTTTACTGTATATATATATATATATATATATATATATATATACACACCGGACCAGTCATAATTTTCTGTAATTAAATGCTTTAAGTGACAAGATATTTATGTGGAATTTGAAGAATCATTACACTCGCTCAGTGCCAAACCACTTACTCCGATTAGGGTCGTGAGTCGTGAGGAAGCCGGTGCCTATCTCAGCCAACGTGGGGACCTCTTTAGAATAATGAAGGCTCACCCCAAAAAAGGTTAAAGATAATCACATCATTACTTGACATGAAAAATAATGAAGCAGGAGAGACGAAGCTAAGATCTGTTGGTAGCCCGACCGTAACACCAACAAGAATGCCTTGAGCTTGAAGAACCTGATGTGTGGTTTCAGCGAGATGAAACGACAGCACACACAGCTCAAAGGTCACTGGAAGTGCTGAGGGAAATTTTCTGGATCAGGTGATCCTGAGTAAGTGGGTGCCCGGCCTGTGCCCTCACTTCACCCCTTGTGATTTATTTCAGTAGGGCTACCTTATACCATGAGTGTACACTCATCAATCTCAACTCTCAAAGCCCTTACAGTTGCTATTCAGCAGGAGATAGGACATCTAGGACAGACATGACCGGTAAAGCCATGGCAACTTTCACGAATCACCCTTTAGCAGCGGTGGCCTGGTGGTAAAGGTGCGGGATTGCTGATCCTAAGGTTGGGGGTTATCTCAACGGGTTGTCACTATTTCCCCAGTGCAGCTAACTGGGTAATCAAAGGCCGGCCATGTCTCTCACGGTCTGTGGTGTGAGACATGTAAAAGAACTATTGCTGACTTTCGTCATGAGTAGGCTGCATAGCCGTCAGCATGGTTCTGCCCTGCGATGACCTGGCGAGCTGTCCAGGGCGTACTCTGCTCTCGTCCAGAGTCGGCTGAGATGGGCGCCAGCCTCCCCGCAACCCTAATTAGGATTATGCGGTTTAGAAAATGAATGAATGAATTCTGAGGCTCAGAGAGCTTATTACAGACCAATAAATATTCCTTGTGGGTTCCATAAATTTGTCATTTAAAAAATTTCCAGTCAAAATTTTACTTTAATCAGACCCTGAAACATCAATCCTGAACATGATAATGGCTTATTAACTGCCTTTCCTCACTTCCTGTGCCTATTTTAAATCACCCCCCCCCCCCACCTTTTTCACATGTTACCTGCCCAATTACTGACTTACAGCTCATGCCAAGAAGCTATTTGTGTAGCTGCACAGTGAACATTCAGGAAATGCCTCCTTTAATGGTCTGGACATTATCGAATCATATATTTAATTGTTTTATTATAGATTTTATGTACAATGCAGGCTTAACGCTATTTGAATTACCGTCGGAGAAGCCTGCCAAAGGTGCGTCAGCATGGGAATTGATCATTTCTGAAAATTCTAATTTGTATGGCTAAAATATTAATTGACATTGAAATCTTAAAACATATTACAGCACGAAAGAAAGGAAACACTAACATACTTCTGAAAGAACTGAATACAAAAAGAAAGAAAGAAATTACTGGACACATGGCATATTAAAAAAATGTCTTCCCAACAGATGATTATGATATTAGCCTGCATCCAGGACCTTTTATGGGTCTGATTCAGTGCTAGAGAAGTGTTAACAGGACAAATATTTACATTGTTTCTAGGAAGCCTGGAAAATTACTGATGTGGGATAGAGAGAGGGGAAAAAGCTAGCAAGTAAAAGAATATATTTTATACCTATGTGCAACTGTATAAAACACAATATTTCTAGCTGAAATAATCTGACATTAGCATACTGTATGTCCTGCTGCTCAGCAGTTTCACTCCTATATAGAAATGGCATGTGCCAAGTCTCATATCACTGCTCAAGCTTGTTCTGCTACCATTAGGAGCATGTGTGTACATGAAGGAGAATGCTGGATTAACTTTACTCTTGCATCATTACTTTAGTTATGTTCTACAGCCTGGGGAGGTTTGCCTTTAGCACCAGGTCTGTGAATGAGAATGGTTGTGGGCATGTGTGTATCGATAAATGGGTACTGAATGAGGAAAAAAAAAAAGAAAAAAGAATCAGTGAAAAGTAAGGAGTGGAGATGATGGAAATATCTACTGTGTTGCCATGCCGACTATAGAGCTGAACCATGGACAGGAAGTTACACAGACATCGACTGACTCAGGGGTTGAGAGGGAACTTGCCCTATGAATTTATAACTCGTCTATTTCTAGTCAACACATTTTTCATCAATGTGTCTCATCAATCCACAGTTCATCATTTCATGCATCTCAACACCCCAACAAAAAAAAGATGCCTCACAGTGATGAAAATGGCCTTGGCACAACTTTTTTGAGATTTTTGACACCATGCAATTTAAAATCAACACATTTTCCCTTTAAAATGACACATTTTCTCATTTTAAACTTCTGACCATGTCATCTATGTTCTATTCAGAACAAAAATTGAAATTTGGCACTTCCACATCACTGCATTCAGTTTTCATTCACAATTTGTATAGTGTCCCAATTTTTTCGGAATCTGGTTTGTAGTATCAAAATCCCTATTAATGATATGCTGTTCCCAGACCAGCCGAGAGACATAATCCCTACAGCATGTTCTAGGTCGACCACGCGGTCTCTTCCCAGTTGGACATGCCCGAAACACCACACCAGGGAGGTGTTCGGGAGGCATTCTAACCAGATGCCTGAGCCATGTCAACTGGCTCCTCTCAATATGGAGGAGCAGCGGTTCTACTTCGAGCTCTCTCCGAATGGCTGAGCTTCTCACCTTATCTCTAGGGGAGAACCCCACCACCCTGCAAAGGATGCTCATTCAGCCGCTTATATCTGCAATCTTGTTCTTTCGGTCACTACCCAAAGCTTGTGACCATAGGTGAGAGTTGGAACACAGAGCGATTGGTAGATTGAGAGCTTTGCCTTGGGGCTCAGTTCCCTCTTCACCACGACAGACCGCTTTACAGCAGAGACTGCAGCGATCCACCGGTCGATCCGCTCCATCCATCCCTCACCAGTGAACAAGATCCCAAGATACTTGAACTCCTCCACTTGGGGCAGAACCTCATTCCTGACCTGGAGGGTGCTTTCCACCCTTTTCTGGCTGAGAACCATGGCCTCGGTCTTACAACCTCCAAGTCCTTGCTTCAAAAACAATTATTTGTAATATTATTAAAACCCTTACTTTCGAGTCTGGAAATATGAAGACGAGGAGTTTTATTTTGAAAATGCTCGTTCATACTGTATCCACATGTCCCTAAAATTATCTCAGCAGGTAACATGGACTTCAGCTGGTGCCAGTTTTAAATTAGTTTTCAGGATATTAAATATTAAGTGAAGGCGTCAGGGCTTCCTCAACAGGAAACTGAATTGATATTTGAGCTTAACTATTATTATTTTCACTAAAATGCTCAATTTTGTTTCTGAGACAAACACACAAGAATAAAAACTGTCAGCTTTCAAAAGTTGTTCATGCTGTTCTTGGTCCTGTATCGACAGGACCTAAAATGGCCTAAAGAGAAGAACCTTCATGTTGTTTGGGCTCCAGTGTGCCCCCTGGTGCAAGAAGAAAATAGAAACAACAGCAAATAATTTTAAGCCTTTCACTTTGTTTTTATGTGATAAAAAAGTGACTCGCCTTAAAACTCAGATTCTAAAATAACCCTTACATTAAATAAACTCGCAATAGCCCTAATGCAGAGGAGGTGATGCAGGTTGTATTGTATCTGTTTATATACTAACCTCAGCTGTGCTTTAAGCTCGTTGAAGCGAGGTCGTTTGCTCGGATCATAAGCCCAGCACTTGGTCATGAGACTATACAGGGTGGGGGGGCAGTTGTGTGGCATGGCTAGTCGCTCGCCGTTCTCAATACGACCAATCACATCATTATTTTTCACACCTTGAAAGGGCTTCACACCATACATTAATATCTCCCACATGCACACACCTGCAAGTACAACAACACAAAATAAAAATATGAAACTCTGGAAAAGACACAACATCGGCACATGTGATATAACTTTATTACTGATATCCCACTGTCACAATATCCAGTGATATTTGGCTTTTTAAACTCAAATCTAAAGCACATCAGGCCGGCGCTTATCCCTGATTTCCGTAGAATGAATTGATTAGTTCAACTCCTCTTGGAATTGGATGAAACACTCATCCATCGACAGTTGCCTTCCCAGTATTTCTTACTGGTATCCATTTACACTGCTGGGTGAACTTGTGGTTAAAATCTTGCGTAGGGGTCTGAGCATAGTGGGGACCTAACATGGAATCGCACCAAATAACCTTTCGTTCATGAAATCAGCACCCAAACTACCATACACCATCGACCCCTGTAATTTGTACTGATGATTATATTATTTGCCTGCTGACTGTTAAATGTTCAACAATGAGCGTCACGATACGAGAACACTTGTACAAGATATGCCTTTTTCTCTTTAATAACACTGGAGCCAGAATGAGTGAAACGACAAGCAGATCCAAAATTATTGGGGTGTTTTTAACCATCCCCACCCTCTTCTCATATGCGCTTGTCTCACATATGTCCTTGCATTTTTTGACAGTAAATGAAGAATATTTGCATCTCATTTATGTGAATAACAATCTAATAAGCATGTTAGACTGAATGAATATAAGTCAATACTGTATACACATCAGTTTACTAGATTTATTATTGCTACATCAATAAAAAGATATCACTCCTCAAAGGAACTATTTAGTAGGTTACAACTCATGTTAAGAGATATGACAATTACAATATAATTACACACATCTGGGGATTTTGACTGAGTTTCTCTTGCACAACACTGGATACCATCAGCAGTGAAAATATCACGCATGTGGAAATTAGATGATTGATTTGTAATAGGATTATACAAAAATGCTATTAAGAACTGCCGACTACTTATTACTGAAAAATAATTTAAATCTCCACCCTCCAGCTGAGTTTTCACAACTGCCCCAATCCTGACTGAAGAGCTGATAATATTTTTACACCCGATCTGTAAACCCAAAATGGAGGAAATTCTCAACAAGTGTATTTTTTTATTGTGATATTTTGAAATGGAAACTCACGCTTCAGGAGAAGCCCATTTTCTACAAGCTTAACACAGTGACCTTACTCACACTCGGTTATTTACATAAGTCTAAAACTATGCACTCACCAAACATCCACACATCACTGGATGATGTAAAGCGTCTGAAATTAATGGATTCTGGTGCCATCCATTTAATAGGCAGTTTCCCTTTGGAGGCTACAAAAAAAAAAAAAATACACTTAATATAGTGTGTCATATGCAAAACAACCCAACACCTACATTCAAAAAGGTTTTGATACTGAAACCATGTTAGAGGCTTTAATTCAGTAAAATCTATGAGTTTATGCACATTCTGTAAGTGGAATAGTAGGACACACCTTTATAATAGGAGCTGTCTTCCATGTATCTGGATAAGCCAAAGTCGCCCAGTTTCACACAGTCTACAGACGACACCAGCACGTTCCTAGCAGCTATGTCCCTGTACACATGAGCAAGTATCTCTTTAAAACCACAAACTTGTCCACAGCTTAATTCAAAATAAACTGCAGCTTATTAAACGCACTTAATTCTTGTGTACCAAATAGTGTACCAAACTGACTTTTTCAGTAAACTGAATCTTCTCAGAAATTCATGTGAATAAATTTGCTAAACTGTCATATGATTCATCCATTATCGTTCAGAACCGCATAATCCTAATTAGGGTCATGGGGAGGCTGGTGCCCATCTCAGCCGGCAAGGGTGGGGATGCACCCTGGTGACCACTTACACAACCATTCATACTCGCGCTCACTCCTGGGGCGATTTGGAATAGCTAATTAACCTACTGTGCATGTTTTTGAACTGTCGGAGGAAACCAGAGTACCCGGAGGAAACCTACGCAAGCTCGAGGAGAACCTGCAAACTCCGCACAGAAACGCCCAAGCTGGGACTCGAACCCAGGACCTTCTCGCTGTGAGGCGGACGTGCTAACCAATGTCACCGTGCTGCCACTTGTCAAACTTTGTCTCATTAAAAAAAGGTAATTTTAAAGCTGCGAGTAAGAAAGTGGTGGTGGCTTGCTGGATAAGTCAAAGGGTTGCAGGGAGGCTGGCGCCCATATCAGCTGACTCTGGGCAAAGGCAGCATGCACCCTGGAAAGCTTGCCATTCCATCGCAGGGCAGAAACACGCTGACGGCAATGCAGCTACTCTTGACAAAAGTCAGCAATGGTTCCTTTACATGCCTCTCACCATAGACAGTGATAACCCAGTTAGCTGCACTCTGTGTGTGTGTGTGTGTGTGTGTGTGGTGGGGGGGGGGTGACTATTAAAAAGTCAGTTGCACAGTGCATTTAAGACTTTTGTGGTGATGGGTCACATGTGCATAATAGTGTTTATACTGTATGTATGTAGCCTTAAGAAACCTCACACACACTAAACATTAAAAACGTCTGGCCTTCATGAACATTTTATGTATTACAAGAATAACAATTTAAAATTCTGTTAAGACAGTTAAAAAAAGTGGGGGGAATCACATTTGAACATTCTGAAAAATCTCCCCTAATTACCCTATACATTTATAACCCATTTGACACATGACAAAACACTCTACAATTAAAGTATAAAAAATGACACATTAATAAATGGAATTGGGTTCATCCACACTGGTCGCTGTTTCTTTTGTCTGAACTAAAGTGAAATTGAAATAATCAGCAGTTACTTCCAAGCAAAGCAATCATTTGAGTCAATAAGTGATTATGAGCCTTGTTGTGAGTGACTCAGTACACCAGTGAGGATGGTACTGTTTGAAATTTCTCCAGAAGGTCTGCGAGTACCATATACAACCAGCATACGATTAACACACATATAGAAAGGTACTTTTAAAAGCTTTCTTCATCACCTGAAAACAAGGGACATTACTCCCTGAACTAACCTACAAAATCAAATGCAGCTTTGGCTGTTCATTCTGATAATTATTGACTCTGATAGCACGAAGAAAGAGGTCTGTGTTAATCACTTCAAACATTTGAAGCAATCAAGTAAAAAAGGAGAGGGCAACTTTAAGCTGGTGTACTGTTGCTTGAAGACAATGTGCCTGTCTACATAGCTGCCAAACGTGGCTTTCAACAGTTGCCCCATGCACCTTCCTCACCAAACCTGCACTGTGTGAATGCCTATGTGTTTCCCAAACTGAAATTAAAATTGACTGGACACTATTTTCAGAGAAATGATGAAGTGACCTACTTCCATAAAGGGAGAGCAAAGTTCAAACATTAGTGGTCCTAATGGATTACAGTAAAAGTAAAATGATGCAAAAATAGTCTTCCCTATGTGACATTTTCTGGGTGATGCCAAAAACTTGTGAAAGAACAATTTTACATGTAGTTATTAAACTGTTACGAATGAGTAACCGGAAGTAAAATACTATGCATCTATTACATGCGCTAAAATATGCTTCTTAAACACATTCTATAGACAGTCTTCCTCATTAATACAGTATTAATATAGTAAAATGTAATAATAATTAAGAAAAACTTTTCAATTTTTACTCATATTTATTGATGATAAAATACAGTATAAACATTATACTGTACAGCATATACTGTTGTAAATCACTAGTATTAAAGTCTTTTTCAATTATTATTCCAGTACAGTACTTAAGTTAATGTTTAGAATGTTTGTGCATGTATTTTATGTCCTGTAGCATGTTTAACAAACGATACCAAAAGGATAAACTTTATTACGCTTCATGCCCTTTTACATTGAACTTGGAGTGACGTCTCCATGATGGCGTTGCCTAGAGGGCGATGTCGCGGAGTTCTCAAGAGTCAAATTGTTTCTTTGTTCATTTTGTTTTATTTGTTCATGTTTTGCACTATGCTCGTCTATGACCGGTCGACCCTACTACAGCTATGAGATCGGAGTCTTCTGAAGTTTAGCACCTTCCTATCCTGAGCTAATATGCTATGGTAGCTCAATGCTAGCCGCACCCCGGCTAACAATAAGCCCAGGTGGGAAGGGGCCAAACTCCGGCGCTTGGGATCGCAGGGGATGAAGGCCATGTAGCCGGCTGGTGCAATCGCCTCACCGGGTGTACTCTCCTCGAGCCATGTTTCACAGAAACACAGCATGGAGCAGTCCTGTAGATCGCTCTGCGCTGCAATCTGAACATGAAGCTCGTCTATCTTGTTTCGCAGGGACTGAACATTTTCAAGCAGTATGACCGGAAGTGCTAACTTCCACTTCTAACCAAGCGCCGGAGACTCCGAGAACTCTGCCTGGGCTTATTGTTAGCTTTTATTGCTTACCATATACATACCACACACACAACACATAGTGATGAACACAGATTCTTTCTTAGTGCTACATATGGTGAAACAGACAGAGAGAGAGAGAGAGAGAGAGAGAGAGAGAGAGAGAGAGAGAGAGAGAGAGAGAGAGAGCATAAATGTTTTACCTAGCAGTGACAAAAATTAAAAATGATGAGAGAGAGATGCACAGACATGCGTGCATACACGCACTTCCCTCCATAATTATTGCCTCCCTGGTTAAGATGTGTTCTTTTCTTGTCCTTTCGGCTTTTCCCTTCAGGGGTCGCCACAGCGAATCATCTGCCTCCATCTCACCCTATCCTCTGCATCTTTTTCTCTTACACCAACTGCCTTCATGTCCTCCTTCACCACATCCATGAATCGTCTCTTTGGTCTTCCTCTAGGCCTTCTGCCTGGTAGTTCCAACCTCAACATCCTACTACCAATATACTCACTATCCCTCCTCTGTACATGTCCAAACAATCTCAATCTAGCCTCTCTGACTTTGTCTTCAAAACATCCTTTAATGTCTAATAAATGTGTTTCTTTCTAAATAACACAAGACCACAAATAAAAAAAGACGAAAATCCAACCTTTAATTCAAATTTATTTATAGAGTGGGAAAAATCCGATATTACATCAAATCAATTATTAATACCCCTGATGTTAATACTTTGTACAAACACCTTATGCCAAGAAAACAGCACATGACCTTCTCTTATAATATTTCACAAGATAGGAGAATACAAAAAGAAGGATCTCGGACCATGCCTCTCTGCATAATCTCTCTAATTCATCCAGCGATCAGGGTCCTCTCCTCTGCACTCTTCTCTTTAGCTCTTCAGATTTGCAATGGCGTGGGGCCTGGGGACTGAGATGGCCATGAAAGGAGCCTGATTCTGTGTCTGGTGAACCATTTCTGTGTAGATTTGGCCACATGTTTAGGGTCTTCAGCTTTCAGGCAGAAGCCATATTTTTTTTTACTTAAAATGTTCTCATATTTCAAAGCACTCATGATGGCATGCACCTTAACAAGGTTTCAAGGGCCTCTGGAAGAGGAACAAGCCCACAGCATCACTGATCCTGCCCCATACTTCACAGTGGGTACAAGGTGCTTTTCTGCATACTCAACCTTTGTGTTCCGCCAGAGCCCTGAGAGTGTTTGTTGCTAAAAAGCTCTATCTTGATCTCATCTGACCAAAAACACACAGTCCCAGTTCAAGTCCTAGTATCGCTTAGCAAACTCCAGATGTTTGCGTTTATGATTGCAAGTGAGAAAAGGTTTTTTCGCGCTTTCGTGTTGGCATGCAAATGACGCCTGATGGTTGTTTAGAAGACTTTGTAACCCAAAAAAGCTACCATTTGTTCCTTTGTTGCAATTCGTGGAAGCTGTAGCCTAATGGTTGGAGAAGGGGCTTTGGGACTGAAAGGTCGCTGGTTCGATTCCCAAACCAGCGGGGAAAAAATGTGTGGCAATGGGAGAGTGCGCTGAACCTTCCCTTCCTCAACATAAATGGCTGAAGTGCCCTTGACTAAGGCGCCTAACCTCCAACTGCTTTCAATATGTGTGGCAGCCCACTACTCCAAGTGTGTGTGTGTGTGTGTGTGTGTGTGTGTGTTCACTTTGAATGGGTTAAATGCAGAGGAAATAATTTCCCTGACAGGATCAATCAGTATACAGGGATCCCTCGCTACTTTGCGTTTCAATTCATGCGGCTTCAGTGCATCGTGTTTTTTAAAAAATATATAAATAAATATTCATCAAATTAAAAAATAAGGAAATTAAGGAAGAATAGGTGGAAAGTTAAGGAAAATGCCACAAAAACAAGGCCAATTATGCAAAAAAAAGCCCTTTAATAAACACAAAATAAAAAAAAAAAAGAAAATCTCTCATCAAAACTAGTTACATTGTTGCGTCGGTGTGTGCACATGCATCTGCGCGTGCGCACGTATGTATGTGTGTCGTCTTGTTCTCATGCAATACCATCTGTGTGTGTGTATTTATATTTTATTTACATCTTATGTTATTTTTTTAATGTTTAATTGTCATTATAAGCATTTATAGCATTGAATATGTATTTATTGATATTATATACACAGAAACATGAGGATGTTAATAGAGAAGTACAGAGAAGGTCAGAGGGAGCTGCATCGTGCCATTGTGGATCTGGAGAAAGCATATGACAGGGTGCTGAGAGAGGAACTGTGGTATTGCATGAGGAAGTCTGGAGTGGCAGAGAAGTATGTTAGAGTGGTGCAGGACATGTATGAGAGATGTAAGACAGTGGTGAGGTGTGCTGTTGATGTGAAAGAAGAGCTCAAGGTGGAGGTGGGACTGCATCAAGGATCAGCTCTGAGCCCTTTCTTGTTTGCTATGGTGATGGACAGGCTGAAAGACGAGGTTAGACAAGAATCTCCATGGACTATGATGGTTGCAGATGACATTGTGATCTGTAGTTAGAGCAGAGAACAAGTGCAGGAAAATCTAGAGAGGTGGAGGTAAGCCCTGGAAAGGAGAGGAATGAAGGTTAGCCTCAGTAAGACAGAATACATGTGTGTGAACGACAAGGACCCAAGAGGAACAGCGAGGTTACAGGGAGCAGAGATAAAGAAGGTGGAGAATTTTAAGTACTTAGGATCAACGATCCAGAGCAACGGAGAGTGTGGAAAGGACATGAAGAAGCGTGTGCAGGCAGGTTGGAATGGTTGGAGAAAAGTGTCTGGTGTGATGCATACCTGTCAAGTTGTACGGTTTGGCGTAATTTGTACAAGTGAGCACTGATTTTTAAATGTGTACGCCGTACGTCCGAAATCTGTACGTTTTTCGATCATTTCGTCTTTTTTTTTTAACTCCGTTTTTTGTGTCACCGTTTCGGTAAAGAGACGATACGCCGAATTGGTCTGTAGCCGTTTTCTCGCGAGAATCGCGCGTTGCGTTTATCGTCTGCTATCGTCTGCTCTTTCCGACCACGTGACCGCACTTTCACTTCCGCCATCATTCAAGTCAAACTTAATTGCGAGCTCAAGTGCCATGAAGTGAAGCCATCAAAAGAAATGATTGAAAGTGCCAAAAGTGCTACATATAGTTATAATAAAGATCACTGTTAAATTTTCTTAATCATGCAGCTGAAGATATGACTCTTTTATTTGATTGCACCAGGTTATATGTTACAACATTACCAATAAATTCATATTATATTAAAAATAGAGTTTAATTTTTGTTTCATATTGCACGCGATAATAAGACGCGTAAGATTAGTTGCTATTTTGTAAGGGCATAAGTAGCCATTTGTAAGATCGCCAACGGCCTAGGGTTGACAGGTATGGTGATGTGTGATAGGAAGGTATCGGCAAGAATGAAAGGAAAAGTATACAAGACGGTGTTGAGGCCAGTGACGTTGTAGTTTAGAAACAGTGGCACTGGGGAAAAGACAGGAGGTAGCGCTGGAAGTAGCAGAGATGAAAATGTTGAGGTTCTCTTTAGGAGTAACGACGACGGATAGGATCAGGAATGAGTACATCAGAGGGACAGCACATGTAAGACGTTTTCGAGACAAAGTCAGAGAGGCTAGATTGAGATGGTTTGGACATATAGAGAGGAGGGATAGTGAGTATATTGGTAGTAGGATGCTGAGGTTGGAACTACCAGACAGAAGGCCTAGAGGAAGACCAAACAGAAGATTCATGGATGTGGTGAAGGAGGACATGAAGGTTGTTGATTAAGAGTAGAAGATAGAGAGGACAGAGTGAGATGGAGGCAGATGATTCGCTGTGTCAAAGGGAACAGCCGAAAGGAAAAGAAGATATACAGAGAAACATGTACGTATACGTCAATCGGGGGGTGGGGGTTAATTCGCGGATTTTGATGGTCGCGTGGGGATCTTGGTCCCAATTAAAAAAAGTGAGGGATCCTTGTATATATATATATATATATATATATATATATATATATATATATATATATATATATATATGTATATATATATATAAAAATCTTTCACAGTGAGCTTTGGAGAACTTTTTATTTCTTTTACCATCCTCTTCACTGTGCATGGTGGCGAAATAACCTTGCGTCCTTGTCCAGGCTTGTTTATCACTGTTCCAGTTGATTTAAACTTCATAATGATTTCTCTGACTGTAGACATGACAGGTGCAGGCGACTGACGATTTTCTTGTATCCATTGCCTAACTTGTGAAGGTCGACACACATCTGCATTACCTGCATGGTGTGTCCCTTTATCTTTCCCATGTTGAAGATGGATAACTGCTCTGTGACTGCTCTGTCACGTCATATTTATACCCCAGGGAAACAGGAAATGATTAATTACTAATTAAATGTTCCTAGATCCTCTGATCAACATTGTAAACTACTGTAGGAATTACAGAAATACTTCAATTACATTAATTTCCTAGGAATTGTTATAAATAATTGTGCAACAGATGACTTTATAAAAAATAATTTTCAGTGTGACAGTATGTTTCTGCAATAAAAATTTAAATTATTTTAAGGTTTTTAACACATCTTAACAATGGGTGCCAATAATTATGGAAGTCGGTGTATATAAATAGCTTGTGTTGTAATCTAGGCTGAAACAGTGAGTATGTCTGACACGGCAGCTGAAAAGAGTACACTCAAGCACACACAGACTGCTAGTACCGGATATGTGATTGTTTATTTTTATTAGCCACATTTCACTCTCCCAAGCATCCTGGAGAAATTTCACACTACCCTCTCTTTCATCTCCTGAGGTAAAAGTCACTCGAAGCATCTTATTAATGAAGTCTTATAAATCGCTCATATCACTCAACTGTTCACACAAACATCTGTGAGGAAACAACTTCTGATAAATTCAGTTCTGCTTCAGTTCACTCACTCAGTCACTCATTTTCTAATCCCCTTAATCCTATTTGGTTCGTAGGGAGGCTGGTGCCTTTCTCAGCCAACACTGGGCGAAAGACATTATAGGGCGAGCGAACACACACACAAGCGCAACTATTCACACTCACATCCACATCTCCGGGCAACAACTTTGGTACAGCCAATTAGCCTAATGCGTCCGTCTTTGAACTGTAGGAGGAAATTGGTGGGCCTGAAGGAAACACATACAAACTCTACACAGAAACACTCAAACCCAGAATTTGAACCCAACATTCTTGCTGTGAAGAAAACATGTTAATCACTACACCACTGCGCTTTAATTCAACTCAAAATTTTGTGTGCAGCAACCTATGCAGTGTGTGTCAGATTTCTTTTCTATTTTGATGATGGTGGTGCTTTGCAGACTTTCCACAGCTGGCATCTGATTACCAACTGATTTAATTGAGCTTGTCTGTTGTGTTACGTGACGTGTGCTATACAACACTTCAATCGAACTGTGAGAAAAGCACACAAAGCTAGGAGAATCTTACTCCTCTTTAGTGCTGTTTTCCTAAATTGGCTCCTCACCTAAAGTGTTCTTTTTAGGTAATCAAGGCAAAGTTAGAAACAGTACATAAAAAGTATATTGCTTTGTTTAACACCTGGTTTATTATTGTGTTTTTTAGAATTCAGCAACAGTGAGATCTATACTAATAAAGATAAGCTACAGGGGAAAAAAAGGTAGCATACATAGAGTTTCTCCACTGAGGCTCACTAACCTGTGCACAAAGCGTTTGCTCTCCAAGTACGCAAGCGCTGTGCTGAGCTGGTGAGAATACAGGATCAGTGATGCCAAGTCCAAGCCATATTTCCTCACTTGCAAAAACGATCGCAACTATAACATCATTGGAATCAAATATGTAAGAGACTAACAAAACAACTCATCCTTCTGTCAGTACATTTATACAACCAACAAAATCACATTCAGAACGGTAGGTAATGAACAACTAGATGTGCTTAACTGAGATGTTCTCAGGTTCCCTAGCACACTAGTCTGAGTTTTTCTAAACGATACATAATCACAAAGAAGTCTGGAGAATTATGGATTACCTCTCCCAGTGTGCAGAGCTCCATTATGATCCACACTGGATTTTCTGTGATGACGCCGACCAATTTCACAATGTGCGGATGGTCAAACTGGCGCATTGTTACTGCATAAGCACAAAGAAAAGCAGAATTACTAAAACTAGAATTAACCAATTCCACTTTCATAAATTCTTCTCTATCATAATACATACAGTGGTACCTCTCTTTAAAAAAGTCTCACCAAACGAAAAATGCAGGTTAGAAAACGCATTTTCCTAAAATTTTTGTCTCTGTGTGTGAAACAAGTTCACGTTACGAAAGCGCCATCTTAAAAATTCAAACCCGCCATTCAAACATTAAAACAATGCACGAGCTGCTCTCCCATCAATGACGGTCAAACATCCCGCCCCACTGGCCTCCTATTGGCTAACAACTGAGCTGTCGTTCATGTCGCCTTCACTCGAGCGCCATCTTGGACAGGTCCACCTGACGCCATCTTGGACAGGGATCCCACTGGCTAGGGGGGGATGACGCCACCACCTCCCATTGCCTATCATGGAGCTGAATCCACCATGATGCTTTTTGTGCAAAGGACAGAGTTACTGTTGTTTTATGCTTTATTTCTTGACTCAGGCTTTTAACCTTCCGTAAACATTTGTAAGATTATAACTCTGCTAAGAAAACATGGTCAACACACGCGCACACACACATGCGCGTGTGATTTCCAGTGCGAGTGAGAAGAAGAAACGGGCTCAAGTGATATCACAAAGGAATATGGCCAAACCCGTCTACCATCTGTACGATATTGAAGCAGAAGGAGGGCTTAAAGGTATGCTTTTATCATTTTTAAAGGGTTTAGGGGGTAGCACTGGAAGCCTTGGAAGGAATCACGCGTTTTATATGTAAAATGTGGTTCAAGTTCCGAAAAATGCAGGTTACGAAAAAGGCTCTGGAACGGATTAATTTCGTAAAGTGATGTACCACTGTAATGGCTCTCAAAGATATCATTAAATGAATAAATGTAAATGTTTAATGTTTTAATGTTATAGATGTTTAGAAAACCACCTGACAGAGGAACATACCCACTCGTTCAATTATTCAATCATCAGGTAGCATTGTAATACAAAAACGGATGCAGATACATTTCAAAATTTCTGCCAGACCCTGTTGATTTCGTTTTTACACAAAATATTACCTGGAGTTTACATAAGCGCTTTATGAACATGTTCTATAAAAAGCATCTCAGAATACTTAACGATTCAAATGTTGGCTACTACTCGTTTTTAGCAAAGAATGGTAAAGAGTCAATACTTTGTAGAACCATCCTTCCTTCACTGCAATTACAGCTGCAAGTATTTTGGGTTATGTCTCTAACAGCTTTGCACATCTATAGACCAAAATTTTTACCCATTCTTCTTGGCAAAATAACTGAAGCTAAGTCGGATTGGATGCAAAGTGTGTGCAAACAGCAATTTAAATCTTGCCACAGATTCTCATTCGGATTTAAGATGGATTTTGAGTGAGCCATGCTAATGCATGAATGTTCTTTGACCAAAACCATTTCATAGCAGCGCTGGCTGTATGATTAGAGTCATTGCCCTGCTGGAATGTGAACCTCCGCCCCAGTCTCAAGTCTTTTGCTGACTCTAACATCTTTTCATATAAGACTGCCCTGTACCTGACTGCATGCATCTTACAATAAACTCTAACAAGATTCCCTGTCCTTGCTGAAGAAAAGAGTCCCATCCCCATGGCATGATGCTGCCACCACCATGGTTCAAAATGGCGATGGTATATTCAGGGTGATTACATATATATATATATATATATATATATATATATATATATATATATATATATATATATATGGTATATCCCCCAGTGCGGCTAACTGGGTTATCAAAGGCGGGCCATGTCTCTCACTGTCTATGGTGAGAGGCATGTAAAAGAATCATTGCTGACTTTCGTAAAGAGTAGGCTGCAAAGCCGTCAGCGTGTTCTGTCCCTTGCTCAAAGGGTTGTGAAAGGAAGGGCATCCGACGTAAAAACCTATGCCAAATCAAATGTGCGAATCAGATGATTCGCTGTGGCGACTCGAAAAGGGAAAAAGCCGAAAGAAAGAAAGTAAATATATATGGTATATCATTTTGCATTTAGGCCAAAAAAAAAGATACATTTTGGTCTCATCTGACTAGAGCACCTTCTTTCACATGTTTACTGTTACTCCAACATGGCATGTGGCAAACTGTAAACAGAACTTTCTATGGATTCCTTTCAAAATGGCTTTCTTTTTGTCACTCTTCCAAAAGGGGCTGAATTTGTGGAGTGCACGGTTAATAGTTGTCCTGTAGAAAGATTCTCCCCCCACAAGTTGTGGATTGCTGCAGCTAATCCAGGGTTACCTTGTGCCTCTTGGCTGTTACTCTGATCAATGCTCTCCTTGCCTGGTCTGCTAGTTTAGGTGGACTAGTTTAGGTTTGAATGGTGCAAATCGCTTTCAATTTTTGGATGATGGATTTGGATTGCTTTTCATGATCTTTCCACAAATTACAAAAATTCTGGAAATGTATTAAAAAGGTGACATTCATGAATAAAATAATAATTAAAAATAAAATATTAATATATTGTTTAGTTTCTGCATGATAATACCAAAAAGTTTAAAAAGTTTTAAAGAGTTGCTATTAGTTGCTATTAGACTCTACACCTGCATGCATTGGGAACATATCTACATCCATCATTATTTAAAAAAATTAAATAAATCACTAAATGCTTGATTTGCTAAGGTGCCTGTGTGGTGCATACTTGGTGTACTTTTACACATTCACATTTGGTGATGGGTTCGGGCAGCTTTCTTTGTGTTTGAGCATCCATTGTACTTTAAGTACATCCAGTATGTTCAACTTCAATCAGATCGTGCCCAAATCACTCTATCTCTGTAATCCATGCATCACTGTTACAACATTTCACATGGATTACACTCATTTTCTATGGTATCACATCCAATTTACAAGTCATTAATGCCTGTATTACATGTTTCACGATAATAGGATGCAGTCTATGTTTCAACATGGTTGCAGTGATTGAGGGTCAGTGAGCTGTGATCGTGACACCTGGAAAGTATGTGAAAAGCCTTTAACTGACGATGACAAACCTCAGGTTGCAATAATAATTTCTCTCATCATCTCGTGAAGCATTCAGCAAAATGCACCTTACCTTTGGTGCATAAAAGTTAATAATACTCCAAAAGAAAACAGATTCCTTCCTTTATTAGTTTTGTGCACTCTCATAATTGCTATTTGAATAAAAAAAAAACATGAAACAAACAGTTTTTAATAGTAATGCATTCCCAATAAAGGTAATGTCATTGGGCTGTGTTGGAGACACAGAGAGACTTTATTCTGCCGTTACTGCCTCTGGGTTGTGCATAATGAGAATACTCCTCCTCTCTTGTTCCTTTCAGTTTGGCGAACACAGTTGGCACAGTACTTTTCATCCTGTGTACGGTTTTCAGCTAATTTATTACTGTTGCAAAGTGATAAGACTATGCATGGGCAATGAAGCTAATTGCTGACATATGCGTGTGTGTGTGTGTGTGTGTGTGTGTGTGTGTGTGTGTTTGTGTGTGTGTGTGTACAGTGAGTTCCACAAGCTCAGAATAGCGCTAACTGCTGAGTAGTGAATATCATCTTTCTGAAAGCATTCCGACTTCTGGTACACACTACGCAGAAATGCAAGTAAACCGCAACCATAATGGTGTGCTTTAAACCCAATCAAGGTTTTAGAATACACTACATGGAAACACAATTTCAGTGAACTAAAATAAGTTTACTTTTCCATTTTTGAAGCCTGATAATAATGACTGCTTGGTAGAGTGACACTAAGGAGAAGAGCAAATTTCACTGAGTTGGAAAACTGACAGAAAATGTGAAGGTGGGAACTGAGCCGAGGCCTCACTGGCTTGTGATTGGGAAGGATGGAGCGAGAAAGCTCTAAAAGTTGGCACCAGGGGTCATCCCTGGCTTGATGGAAGATGACGATAAATTATGATGCGTCCTGCATCAACAGACAATGACAAACCAACAAAACCTATCCTACATACTTATCATATTGTGTTTCAAAATCAAGCTATCACTGTTTTCATGATAACTATTCCTATTTAATGAAGTGAGAAGGAAAAATGCAAGTTCTCTAATTACCTCCAGCGTGTGCATGGCAGTGATTTTCACAAAATGCGGGTCTTGGAGCCAATAAAAAACTGATTAGATTTTGAGCCTGATCCGAAAATGGATTCAAATCCAGGACTGATTTGAAGGTTTTTCTAAATGATAAGCAAGGAGGCAGAAATCACCCTAAATACGGAAGGAGACAGAAAAGTTGAGCCGGAAAATTAATTGCATGACAAACCACAAGGGGGCACTGTAAGGCTACATTATCTGCCAATAAAGCCTGGATTGAAAAGTTTTACAGCATTACACTGGTGGAGGTCTGCACTCTTTGAGTGCAGTTCTACTTTATATATTGTACAATAATCTAGGCTGAAATAAACCAAGTAATTCTAGCCCAGCAGTTGGAGAAAATATTCAAGAATGGCATGTATATTTAAAACTTTAATAATACGAGCCGTATTTGGTACTCACAGGCCTCCTGGATAAATTTCTCTCGAACACTGTCTGCTGTGATGTTTTTGCAAGTCTTTATGGCCACTGCAAGGGAAGGACTGTCCTACAGACCAAAAACTAAATTTCAAGACATTTTCTCAAAATAATAATGCTATGAAAATTATCATAAACAGTCAAGGAAGAGTGGAGTACCGGACAATCGTAGACTCCCTGGTGCACATCTCCAAACTGGCCTTCCCCGATACAGCGGCCCAGCTCAATTCTCTCTCTCTGGAGCTCATAATCCCTGGCTGAGGGGACAAACAACTGCATACTCATCACATCAGAAAATGGCATTTCAGAAGGTCATGCCTGAAGTCCAGAATTCATCTCTATTAATCAATCTGTACTAAGTGAGAGCACAGATATAAGATCATATGTTGGCTCTTCTGACGTAAAATGGCGAAAGATCTGAATCGACACAAATGCCTTGTACACAAATGCTGGGGTCTACGTCACAAATTTATTTAAAGAGTAACTGGGAAATAACTTTATTTACATGAGTCTACATTCCTTAACAAAAATTATTAATGAAACTTTATTTTACACAAGCAAAAAAGAAATAAAGAAACCAGGAAAGAAATTCCATTTATAAAATACAATATACAGTGGTACCTTGACTTACGAAATTAATCTGTTCCGAGGGCAAGCTCGTAAGTCAAAATGTTTGTTATATAAAACAAAAATTCCCATAGGAAATACAGTTGGCCCCCTACTTACGAAACCTCCTGGGTACGAAAATCCCAGGTTACAAAAAACATTGTCCTAAGTTTTCGTTCCTGGAATACGAAATGCGCCATTCAAAATTCAAACGCGACAATCAAAATTTCTCACAATGTGCAAGTTGCTCTCTCATTGGCTGTCTCCTAACATCCCACCCCGCTGGCCTCCCATTGGCTAGGAGGGATGATGCAGCTGAACTTCCTGTACCCATACTTCCTGTTTGTCACACACGTGAAGGAGAGTTGATTGTTGGATTGTTTTGAGATTGATCATGCAGTGTTATATTTCGTTATCGCCAAAACCCCTCTACAATTGAGACGACATTGAACCAGAAGGAGACCTTAAAGTGGAAATACAGTGACGGAGGCGATTAGTTCAGCACGATATTAAAACAGAGTGCTCCATGGGAGAAGAGCTCCGATCTCACAAAGAAGCAAGTTAATATTGAATGAGGGCCTTTGATCTTATAAAAAACAGGTACTGTAATTCTGCTTTAAATAAAACATCCCGTCCATTTAAACATTTAAATAGAATTGTTCCGTCAGCTGTTTTGTGTGTGTGTGTGTGTGAGAGAGAGAGAGAGAGAGAGAGAGAGTGTGTGTGTGTGTGTGTGTGTGGGTGTGTGTGTGTGTGTGTGTGTGTGGTGTGTGAGTGAGAGAGAGAGAGAGATAGAGACAGAAAGAGGCTTAACTCTTTAGTTTTCAGTTTAGTTTTTAAGTTGTTTAATTCAGTAAATGTTTAATAAATGTGGTGCAGGTGAGCAAAACGCTGCTCATCTGGACCTCCGATCCCTCATAGAATCAAGTTAAAGTTGAATTTGGATCTCCGATCTGTCAAGCAGGGAATGCGCTTTGAATTCCACATCTTAAATTGCTCAGAAGTCCTGCTTGTGGGCGTGGCCCGCAGCACCACAATAAACATTTAATGTGTATACATTACACATTCAATGTGAACTGTATTGTGTGTGTGTGTGTGTGTGTGTGTGTGTGTGGATCCAGGATCCCCAGCACTAAAAGACTTTACCTACTAGGAGACTTCAATGCTAGAGTGGGCGCCGACTGCGACACCTGGCCTTCCTGCCTTGGTCACCACGGCATAGGCAGGATGAATGAGAATGGACAGAGGTTGTTGGAACTGTGCTGCCATCATGGCCTGTGTGTAACAAATACATACTTCAAGTGCAAGGACCGCCACAAAGTTTCCTGGAGACACCCCAGATCTTGCCACTGGCACCAGCTAGACCTTATCCTCACCAGGCGCACGGATCTGAGCAGCGTTCTCCACACTAGAAGTTTCCATAGCGCAGACTGCGACACAGACCACACCCTCGTTGGAAGCAGGATACGGCTGACAACAAAGAGGATCCATCACGCTAAAACTAAAGGCCTCTCACGCATCAACACCTGCTCCTCAAGGGATCCCCAGCAAATCCAACTGTTTCATGACACAGTCAAGGAGAAGTTGGCTTTGCAGACTCCTGGCAAAGACATCAACAGCAAGTGAAGCTTCCTAAGAGATACTATCTACACAACAGCCCTCACTGCTTTTGGGAAAAAGGAGCGTCGGAGTGTAGACTGGTACGAGGCTCACTGGGAGGAGATGCAGCCTGTGACAGAAGCCAAGAGGGAAGCCCTCCTAGCATACAAGCAAAACCCTGGCACCAGTACTCGGGACACCCTCAAAGCTGCACGAAACAAGGCCCAGCAGACAGCCCGCTGCTGTGCAAACAACTTCTGGCTGAACCTCTGCAGCTAGATCCAGATGGCAGCTGACACTGGTAACGCAATGGCCATGTACAATGGCATCAAGCCAGCTACTGGCCCAATCACAATTAAGACTGCACCCCTCAAGACCAAGACCGGGGAGGTGATCACGGACCAAGGCAAGCAGCTTGAACGCTGGGTGGAACATTACCTGAAGCTGTACGCAACCAAGAATGTGGTGACCAATGCAGCATTAAATGCCCTACCTAACTTACCTGTCATGGAGGATCTGGATTACCTGCCTTCAGTGGACGAACTGGGCAAAGCCATTGATTGTCTGGCCTGTGGAAAAGCCCCTGGAAAGGATGGCATCCCCCCTGAAGTCTTGAAGAGTGGCAAGCCAGCACTCCTGCAGCACATCCATGAGCTGCTGTGCTTATGCTGGAAAGAAGGGTTCATCCCCCAGGATATGTGCGATGCAAACATTGTAACCTTCTACAAAAACAAGGGTGACCGCAGTGACTGTAACAGTTACCGTGGCATCTCCCTCCTTAGCATCATAGGGAAAGTCTTTGCTCGTGTTGTCCTTACTCGCCTTCAGATTCTTGCTTCCCAGGTGTACCCAGAATCGCAGTGTGGTTTCAGGGCATCCACAGTCGATATGATCTTCTAACTTCGTCAACTGCAAGAGAAGTGTCGGGAGCAGCAGAAGCCCCTGTACATTCCTTTCATAGACCTGACTAAAGCATTCGACCTGGTCAGCAGAAGCGGACTCTTCAGCCTCCTGCAGAAGATTGGATGTCCTCAAAGGTTACTTCATATCGTGACCTCCTTTCACGAGGACATACACAGCACAGTCTGCTTCAATGGTGGGACTTCTGCAGCTTTTCCAGTGAGCAGTGGTGTGAAGCAAGGCTGCGTCCTAGCACCGACACTCTTTGGGATATTCTTCTCGATGCTTCTTCAGTATGCCTTCTCTGACAGTGAGGAAGGGATCCATATCCACACCAGGTCAGATGGAAAATTGTTTAACATAGCTCGACTGCGCACTAAGACGAAGGTGAGGCAGGTCCTCATCCGCGAGATGCTGTTCGCGGATGACGCTGCACTGACGTCCCACACTGAGGCTGGTCTTCAAGAGCTAGTCAATCGCCTGTCCCATGCCTATAATGAATTCGGACTGACCATCAGCCTGAAGAAGACAAACGTTCTGGCCCAGGGCAAACACAGTCCCAAACATCAACATAAATAACACGCAGCTTGAGGTCGTGGACTCCTTCACCTACCTGGAATCCACTATCACCAACACTCTCTCTCTCTTGACATAGAGATCTCATGCAGAATCGGGAAAGCCGCCGCAGTGATGTCCAAACTGAACAAGCGTGTATGGAGTAATACCCAGCTAACAGAGAACACCAAGCTACGTGTCTACCAGGCCTGTGTACTCAGCACACTCCTTTATGGCAGTGAGGCCTGGTAGACGTACGCTGGTCAGGAACAGCGGCTCAACAGCTTCCACCTTCGCTGTCTCAGGCGTCTGCTCCATATAAAATAGCAAGACAGAGTAACCAACACCGAGGTACTACAGCGTGCTGGCATGCCAAGTCTACTCGCACTGCTGAGCCAGAGACGACTTAGGTGGTTGGGTCACGTATGGTGAATAGACGAGGGGCGCATCCCTAAAGACATGTTGTATGGAGAGCTGAGTGAGGGCTCCCGCCGTACAGGAAGACCACTGCTTCGGTACAAGGACGTGTGCAAGCGGGACATGAAATTATCTGGCATCGACATAAACACCTGGGAAGGCACTGCTGAAACATGCCAGCTCTGGAAGACCACTGTCAACGAGGGTATCAACAAAGCTGAAACAAACAGAATAAACAAGCTAGCTGAGAAAAGAGCAAAGAGGAAAGAAAGGGTAGCCCCCATGGCTCCTCAAAGCCCTTTCGTATGCAATAATTGTTTAAGAAACTGTCACTCTAGGGTGGGCCTTTACAGTCACTACCGCAAATGCCTACCATAGCGCTACACCATCGTCTCTCGAGACGTACGGCTGTCGACGACGACACATTCAATGTGAACTGTATTGTGTGTGTGTGTGTGTGTGTGTGTGTGTGTGTGTGAGAGAGAGAGAGCGAGAGAGAGATAGACAGGTGTGTGTGTGTGTGTGTGTGTGGTGTTAATAAAAAAATGTTTAATAATGGTTTAATTAATAAATATGTTAATAAAATGGTTTCATGTGTTAATAAAACGTTTAAATGGTTTAATAAATAATTCATATTTCATACAAAATTGGTGTACTTTTATAATTTTTAAAGGGTTTACGGGATAGTCTTGGGAGCCTTGGAACGAATCAGGCGTTTAACATGTAAAGTGCACCCCCTACTTACGAAACCCCACGTTACGAACAAGGCGCTGGAACAGGTTAATTTCATAAGTAGGGGGCCGACTGTAATAGAAAACCAATTAATCCGTTCTAACCCCGTCCCAAACCCATATAACATGTACATTAACATTTATAATAATTAATCATAAATAATATTAAAACAAGAATAAACAATAAGTCAACTAACCCTTCCAATCACCGACTGCGGCAAAGATGTCACGTGAGCATGAAGATGTCACAGGGGCAGGCAGGACGTGGTGCGTAACAGAGAAGGAGGAGGAGGAGAATTTTGTGCATGTGCCAGCTATGAATGCCAGCGAAGAAAGGCTCGTCGTGAGCTCCCACAAGGCTTCTTATATAGTGCATGACCCTGAGGAACATGCTTTTTGTCGTACTGTACTAGGTTTAAGTGTAATTGCGCATCCTCTACAGTAGGTGGCAGTGGCGCTCTCACTGTGTTCCCTGTGGTGTAGGGAAAAAGCACTGAGCAAAGGCTATGATGTGCTCTAAACACTATTTATACAGGGGGTAGACAAAATAATGGAAACACCTAACATTTTGGCATCATAATCTTTGAACATAATTTAAACAATCAAAACTTGGCATATGTATTGATTCATACAACTTTTGAATTGTTTCCAAAGGAATTTTAAGCCATTGTTCAGTTAGAATACAGTAGGCCCTTGACTATTCATGGTTTTGCACTCACGGTTTGAGTATTCGCGAACTGCCAAGCAACGCGCACGTCATTCAAATACAGCCAATGGCTGTCCTCCTTCCTGCTGATTGGTTGAGATGATGTAATGCCCCTTTTTCCTCATTTGTGCAAAAGTTGTCAATGAGCCTTTTTTAGTGTATTTTAATTACCAGTTAAGTTTTATAATGTCACTCAAACGCCTGCTAAGCACCATAAAAAGGTGATGACGTTGGATGTCTCTTCAGAAGAAATAAGACTTTCTCTGGAAGAAACGACAGTTTCCTCTAAAGTGCCTGAAGAGGAATAATCGGCTGAACTGTTGTAAAACACTCCACTGTCAAAGTCTTTTTCAATTATTATTCCAGCACATGACCTAAGGTAATCTTTAAAATGTTTGTGTGTTATATTTTATTTACTGTGGTGTAGCATGATTCTCATTTTGTTTTGTTTATCCAATTTATTACATTTCTTGTTCTTTTATGCCCTTTTTGTTATGGTCTGTGTTTTGCAGGACTTTGATTTTGGCGCTGTGCCTCTAACTAACTGTTTACTCTCTGCTTCGGCTGAGAGGTGTGGCTGAGCTGCTTAGTAGCACTAATAGCACACACCTGAATTCACTATTCTCATTTACTCCCAATAAACAAAAGCACGCTCACCTCTGAGGATTAACTCACATCACATCACCGCTCCTTTGGTTTGTAATACTCTCTAATTTTCTCACTCTAAAACTCTGTTTTTTACTCGCTTCGGCTGAGGGGGCGTGGCTGAGCTGCTCGGACTTAATGCAGTGAATACCTGAATTCAGTCATCTCATGCCTAATACAATACGTTTCTCTAGTGAGCATTTTTGAAAACTACAGTGCTGTATGTTTTTCAAAGAGAATGCATTTAAAGGCGTTTTTATATGTATGCTGTATGTTTATATTTTATTATCAATAAATATCACAGTAAAAAAAAAAATTCAGTTTTTCTTAATCATTACTAAATTTTACTACATTAATATTGAATTAATGAGTAAGACTATCTATAGAATGTGTTTTAGAAGCATATTTCAGCGCATGTAATAGATACATAGTATTTTACTTCCGGGTGCTCATTCTCGCATGTGACGTGATACATGGAGTTTTACCTCCGGGTGCAGAACTCACGCATTATCTCAATTCACAGGAGGGTACGGAACCAAACTCCCGCGAATGTCAAGGGCGTACTGTACCCCCCTACTCTTTTAGAGACGATGGCGGACTTATGCTTTGCTGAGGACGTTTTCCCCTCTCTTTCAAATGCAGTCATTACCTTTGAGACAGTACCTCTTGAAACCCCAAACATTTGGGCAGTTTTTGTTCCACTAGCGCCTACCATACGAGCACCAACAATTTGGCCTCTTTTAAAATCTGAGAGGTCTGCCATTATGGGGTATGATTAATGCTTTCAATATCTGTTTAATGTTTTCAATATCTGAAAAAGGAAAAAAAAAACATTTATTTTACATCAGCATATCAAATAAAATTATTATTAAAAAAATAATAACCTATGCCAAGTTTTGATTGTTTAAATTATGTTCAAATTATGATGCCAAAATTTTTGATGTTTCCATTACTTTGTCCACCCCCTGTAGTTGCTCACTGTGTACTGTGGTGTCATGTTTTTTTTTTTTTTCTTCTGATAGGGGTATCACAGAAAATAAATTAGAAGCACTGTACAAGGCATTCTCAGAGTGTGTAGGACTACATGTAGAAGAAATACAAGGCTAATCAGCCCGGAAAAGCCAAAAAATTGCTCATTGGATGGGTAGATTTTTGGTGGGATCGAAGCTCACATCAGAGGAAATTCGTTATAAGAGACACTCGTAAGTCGAGGTACCATTGTATTCCAGGGGTAGAAGTGGGGGGGTTGTTCATAAAATTTGTTCTTGGTTGTTTAATATACAGACGCTCCCTGACTTACGTTTTTAGTTGGTTCCGGACGGCCCAACGTAAGTTGAAAGTGAACGTAAGTTGTTACAGTGACGTATGACGTGTGACGTATGACACTCACTGGACTATACATCCATAAATACCATTACCATTACAAACACCCCTAAATCAATTATTATAAACATAACATTGTAAAATAATATCAAATATATAAAATAATATCAACATTAATTCCAAATAAGTCACTTATTTATACCAAGTCACTTTACATGAAGCTTAAAACAGTCAATCAACGCTTACAATATGTGAAGCACTCAATACCGAAAGTAGTGTACTTGTGAAAGTAGTGTACTTGCTGTGTGTTATACAGACTTCCGGTATTTCAAGTGCACAAGGGTGCCGTTGAACTCGTTTAGAACACAGCCTGCACTGTTGCAGTCTCTCAGCAAACCTGAGAGCTGTTTCTTTTGTGTAAGTCAGTAAGTAAACTTTATTCAAGTGATGCATACAAAGAACAAGTACAAATCCTAATGAATATTAATATAAAAATAAGTATGCACTCTTAGGATTCTGCTAAAAGATAATAAATATAAAGATTGTGCCAATCTGAGCAGACAGTTAATTCATCTCTGTGTATGAGACTTGCACCCATGCTAGTAGGCTTCCACTTCTGACCAACCATATTTGCTTAGGGTTACATAACTCCGCAAAACAGTGTAAACACAGAGATGACGTCTTAACACAAGGATAACACGTTATAACTGAGATATTTATATATATATATATATATATATATATATATATATATATATATATATATATATATATATATATATATATATTTCTATAGACACACACACACACACAAACACACACACACACACACAGTCTGGAGTTTGTAAACAATGAATGCAGCGTCATGATGTACTACAGCGTACTACATAGGCACGTCTGAACTCAAAATTGAAAAAAAAAACCCCCAAAAAACGTAAAATCGAAAAAACATAAAACGGATGAACGTAAGTCGGGGAGCGTCTGTATAGTCATTTCCACTTTATTATTAACACCTCTATACTTGCACATGCAGTTATGTAATCAGCCAATCAAGTGCTAACAGGGCAGTGCATTAACTCATGATTGTCTTATTACATATCCGCATCAGAATGTTCCTAATGAAGTGCAGTTTATTAATATTAATGTGAAATTAAGAAGTTAATGCCAAGGAAAGCACATAACCACAAGTGTGAAGAAAAAAGAAAAAGTTCACACACTCGTACATGCTCACACACAAGGACTCATTCAACACTGCAGAAGCAAAAGCAAGGAAAATGAAAAAGCAGGAGAAAGACATTTACCTTCATCTAGTCCATAGTATTCTGTAGTGCAATTAACGTGAGAGGAGAGAAAAATGGACAGATAACAGAAGGTAATGTCATGTTCATAATTAATGGGAAAACTCGACACAGTAAATGTATGAATATGACGGCACTACAGCTGACTGTGATTCATTTTCTTTCAAAAAATGGACTGTAGAATAAAATACACACGTTTACTTTGTCTGCTGAAGTACATATTATGTCATGTTTTAGAATGTCAAGGGTATTAAAAATGAGATCATCCCACTAGATGGCTCCTGGTTCTACTCCATGATTCTATGAAAATGGGTTTCTCAGTACATCAGGATAGTGGTAAATCTACTATTTATGCAAGTCAGGTTTCTATTTCAGTTTTATACTCAATTTACTCCTGAAAGTAATGTGCATGTCTGCTTTATCCAATAACAATATCAGTACTTGGCTGTGAGTGAATAGCTTTGGTCTGGAATACAGTGATAGAATAGAACAGCACAAGAAGCCTAAAACTGAACAATGCAACAATCAGTTCAGTTTAGGACTAAAGTGACCGGCTCAGGAGAATGCAGCACAGACTGACTGAACAAGAGCAGCACAGGCTGTAAAGATAAACATAACAAAAAAAAAAAAAGAAAAAAAAAAGAAGAAGTGGAGCACATGCTGGAAACTAGGTTAGAAACATTTCAGGAACATCTGGGCTGGCAAATACGTTACAAGCGAGCGGGTTAGTGTAGATAACACAGAAACTGCAGCATAGCCGTGACAATCTCCAAACAAACCTATTGTAATAAAATATAAATCTGCCCGAGTGGTTTAGTTTGCTTTATCAGTACTGTTTCAGTGCTGAGTCTGGCTCATGTATGATGACTTTGAATACTCACTGGAGGGCATGGTGTATGTATCCTCTTCATCTATGATCTCAGCGTAGTCGTCGGTCTCTGCATGGGAAGAGCGAGAAGGCAGAATGAACTCAAAGGCAAGTACATTTCTCCAATAAAGGACATGATGGCCAACAAAACTTAAAGTACACTAAAGTATTCCCTTCTCCGCTAACGCCTTAGTGAGAAAAGAAAGAATGGCGTCATATCTACACACACTTCCCGCGCAGCTGAATGTTTAAAAGGCTTGTCAGCTTAATAGGATCCGCTCTGGTATTTGAGAGAGAGAGAGAGAGAGAGAGAGAGAGAGAGAGAGAGAGAGAATGTGTATACTAAAGGCTGGATGGCAGCTTTAGTGTCTTTGAGAAAAGCAGATGAAGTCATGGTTACTTTCGCATGTGTTCTCTCGCTCTGTGGTCTACTTTCAAGGGGAAAAAAAATGTTAAATTCTTCCTACAGTGCAAAAGAAGCTCAAAACTAGAGAAGTGCAGCTACAGGAAGTAAATTATCCCAAATCTGAACTACAGGGACAGGGATTTTCCCAGTTCTTTTATATCACAGCATCTAGTCTTTTAACTTTTTCAAGTGGTATCACTTACTTCCTAGTCGGCTTGAAAACTCTGCTGTTTCTTCCAGCCTCACTCTTCAAGCCACTATTCTAAGCATGCTAGATCTCACAGCTGCTCATTCCTAATTACATTTACTGTGCACAGCCAGACAAAACAAATTTAGATTTTCCTACATTGTATTCCAGTTAAATCACTATTATTTACTGCAAATAAAGCAACAACAACAAAAAAATTCAATTGAATCAGCTTAAATCTCTGGATAATGTATTAAGTGGTCATTATTGAGTCGTAATGTGACATTAATCAGACTATTAAAGGTTAGTGTAGAAGAAGAATAAACCTGCAAACCCACAGATTGGCAGGCAGACTCCTAGATAGATATGTCGTGTACCGGTACTACAATTACATTATACTCATGCACATGTTTTGCTTTTTCCACTTATACTAAATCTACAATGTTCCAATAAAATAAGGTAATTTTTTTTACATTTCTCAATTCAAAAAACAGTTCACAAACATTTCCAAGAACCCTTCAACTAATTATTGGTTGGGTTTTCCCAATTTCAAATGTATTGAATTAATTTTAATTTAAAATATTATTTAAATAAAAATGTAATAATCTAATAGAATACACCGAGTTAAAAGGTTTTGCCTTGCAGTGTATTTGACTATACTAATTTTAAAAGCTGATCTAGTGCCAGAAGCTATGCTGAAGTTAGCTACATGAATGAAGTATGACATTACCGTCTCCACTAAACTCATCTGCAGATCCAAGCAAAGCAGCATGCAAAAGATCAGAGAGAGCATGAGACAGAGAGAGAGAGAGAGAGAGAGAGAAAGAGAGAGAGAGAGAGAGAGAGAGAGATTATATTTGTATTCTAATCCATAAACAGACACAGCCATGTACTGTAAGAATAGTCAGTTTGGAGGAGCAAGGTTAGATTGTGTTATATATAAAATATAACTGCAGAACGTTCAGTGGGTAGAAAAGATTCCTTATCATTAGAAATCTGCTTTCAGCAGCCCGAGATGAATACATTCATACTATAGGACAGCGTTAATCATACTATGGTCATGGGGAGGCTGGAGACTCAAGACAACAATGGATGAAGACAGTGTACACCATGACCAGAGACATACACACAGACACACACACTAAACCATTTACACTCACACTTCTGGGACAATATAGAGCAGCCAATTAGCCATATGTGCATGTTTTTGGACTGCGAGAGGAAATTGGAGTACCATACAAACTCCACACAGAAATGTCTGAGCCCAGGACCTTCTTGCTGTGAGGTAGATGGGCTAACCCCTACGCCTCCGTGCCGATCCGGCAATAAATGTAAATGTACAAATAAATTTGACACATTAAAAAAAATCCATACAGAACTGTATGATAAGCAACAAAAGTGTTATTTTTATGTCATTAAAATGAAATTTAATGGTGAGAAAAAAGAATACAGATCCACAGCCTGGTCCATAATAACATTGACATGCATGAAAATAATTTTTTCTTATTTTTTTTATTTTTTTATTTTTACAATTAAAAGCCGTTTTGGGTCACGAGAATCTTTTTAAATTTTACTTGCCAATGTGGATATATAATATACAGGAATCCCTCACTTTTCGTGGTTAATTGGGACTGAGATCGCCCTGCGACCATCAAATTCCACGAAGTAGGATCAACCCCCTCCGACTGACGTATACGTACATGTGTATATAATATCAATAAATACATATTCAATTCTATAAATGCTTATAATAATAATAATAATTAAACATTCAAAAATAATGCATAAGACGTAAATAAAATATAAATAGATACATACAGACACGCCCACGCACTCAGATGCGGACCTCACATAAAAATCTAAGTAGTTTTGATGGGGGTTGTGGGTTGATTTTTTTGTTTGTTTTTGTTTGTTTGTTCATTTGCATAATTGGCCTTGTTTTGTGGCTTTTCCTTAACCTTTTCCACTATTCTTCCTTAATTTCCTTATTTTTTAATTTGATGAATATTATTTAAAAAACATAAAAAAACCGCGATGCACTGAAGCCGCATGAATCGAAGTGCGAAGTAGCGAGGGATCCCTGTACAGCAAAAAATGCTGTTAAGTGTAGGTTTGACTATTGAAAAATTACTTTTGTATTCAGTGACATGACCCAAACAATGCCAAACCTGGATTTTAATTTGTACTGAATTCATCTGTTACTTTAAAAGTAGCTTCACTTCATGACCATTTATCTGTTTTTAATTTTCCACATATTAATGAAGACTAGGCCTGTATACTGTACATATACCACACAACCACATCCCCAGTGCAGAGAGCCAATCATGCTTTACATTTACATAAATAATGTACATGTTACACAGAACAGTAATTGATGTGAGACCATACTGCAGGATCCCAAACCTCAGGTTATCTTGTTCAAAATGTCATGTGATTGTTTACTGACAATTTTCACATGCAGCACTGGTAAAATGAAAGCAGCTCTCTACCCTGCCGTACTAGCATACCTGTACCACATACACCAAACTCCTGCCATAGGAAAGTAAAGGAGAGAAATCTAAACATATGCACATTACCTGAGATAGAGACAGCCTTGGCCCTTACGCTCTGTTGTCGTTTGTCATGGTTCGAGGTTCTGTGGAACAAAAGGTTGCAGCAGGTGACTACTGTACATCATCGGCACATTTTTTGAAGCGAGAATGCCCTGCTGTGTGTACAGAGTGACCTTAGTCCTAACCCAGACCCTAGGTCACATTGTTCCACCCACATTAAAATAAAAAGGAATGGGGGCTGTCAGATTACAACTTGCCTTAAAAATGGAGCGGTGGGGGGGGGGGGGGGGGGACCTGGGGCTGGTAGAATGGTTCTTGAAATAAACTGATGAATTCCACATTACTTAGGAAAGTGTCACAAGATAAATTATGTGCTTTAAAATGGAAGATAAGAGGAGAATGTCTTCACGTGTGTCATTTGAATGGAAAAAGAAAAAATATCTTTATCATAGTTAGCAGTATTTCATGGCAGGAAAAAGAGACCCGACAACTTTTACCAGCTTCATTCACAAACACTCAATGTTAAAGCCACCTGCTGACATCAATAAGCCAATGTTGAAACAGGCTGCATAAATCCAATTATATAGATATTATAGTCATATCTATATTGAAAAGGGAGTAAAAAAAAAAACAACAACCTTGAAATACTTACAAACCAATATAAATGCTATTCATTTTAGGACAAGTTCAATTATATTTAATCCACTTTATTTCTCTTCAGCTTTCAGCATGCAGCATTTCCCCATGTTGAGAATTCGTAACAGCATCAAGACCAGAATGATGTTGTCCTTTTGGCTTCATCAAGTCGGGCCCTCCAGCTCTCATTGGAGCGATTCGCAGCCGAGTGCGAAGCAGCCGGGATGAAGATCAGTACCTCCAAGTCCGAGGCCATGGTTCTCAGTCG
Source organism: Plotosus lineatus (assembly GCA_024760905.1). Classification (NCBI taxonomy): domain Eukaryota; kingdom Metazoa; phylum Chordata; class Actinopteri; order Siluriformes; family Plotosidae; genus Plotosus; species Plotosus lineatus. The sequence goes on from CM045728.1 coordinate 45,071,352, forward strand.
GACAATGGTGGAATGCACCCTCCGGGTCGGGAATGAGGTCCTGCCCCAAGTGGAGGAGTTTAAGTATCTTGGGGTCTTGTTTACGAGTGAGGGAAGGATGGAGCGAGAGATCGACAGACGGATCGCTGCAGCCTCTGCTGTTGAGCGGTGCCTGTACTGGTCCGTCGTGGTGAAGAAGGAGCTGAGCCGCAAGGCAAAGCTCTCAATTTACCAGTCGATCTACGTTCCAACCCTCACCTATGGTCACGAGCTTTGGGTAATGACCGAAAGAACAAGATCACGGATACAAGCGGCTGAAATGAGCTTCCTTCGCCGGGTGGCGGGGTTCTCCCTTAGAGATAAGGTGAGAAGCTCCGCCATCCGGGAGAGCTTCGAGTAGATCCGCTGCTCCTCCGCATTGAGAGGGGCCAGTTGAGGTGGCTCGGGCATCTGGTCAGAATGCCCCCCGGAGGCCTCCCTGGTGTGGTGTTTCGGGCATGTCCAACCGGGAAGAGACCCCGGGGTCGACCTAGAACACGCTGGAGGGACTGTCTCTCGGCTTGTCTGGGACCGCCTCGGTGTCCCCCCGGGAGAGTTGGAGGAAGTGGCTCGGGAGAGGGACGTCTGGACCTCTTTGCTGAGGTTGCTGCCCCCGCGACCCGACCCTGGACTAAGCGGAAGAAGATGATGATGATGATGATGATCAAGACCAGAATAAAGGTAGGTCAAAGGAGAACTATGATCAAGAGAACAATTATTCACCGAGGCCAAGCCAGACCTCTAAAACTAAACCATACAAATCTCATTTTAGTGTGATATAGTATGTCCCCATGTAGAATATACTAAAATAGTTATGTGTATCTGGCTCAACAGGTGTGGTGAAATGGCATTTTCAGTGGAATCCATATTTCCATCTCAGGGATAATTCAGCAGCATCCACCTCACCTTTACTAAATAATTGTTCATTCATTCATTCATTTTCTGAACTGCTTAATCATAATTAGGGTTGCGAGGATGCTGGCACCCATCTCAGCCGACTTGGCGAGGGCAGAGTGCACCCTGGACAGCTCACCAGGCCATCGCAGGGCAGAAACACGCTGACGGCTATGCAGCTACTCTTGTTCAAAGTCAGCAATGGGTCTTTTACATGAGCCTCACACCATAGACAGTGAGATACATGGTTCGCCTTTGACAACCCAATTAACTGCACTGGGGGGACAGCGACAACCTGTTGAGAGTTGGGCTTGAACCCCGAACCTTGAGAACCTTAACCACGTGGCCATCACTGCCCTATAATTGTTAATTATGCCACATAATAATTTTATAAATTAATAATAAAAGGAATGGGTGTAAATTAAAGCGTATACAAAAATTAATTAATAAATCAACAAATAAACTCAGAATGACTTTCACAGATTTATCATTGAAAGCTCAGTCAGTTTTCAAAAGTAAACAGGTACAGTACTCACTTTGGAGCCTTTGGAATTGAAGGAAGTGCCCTCTCTCCCTCTGTTGAGCACAACAAAAATGATATAATAGAAATTCACAAGACAGCATTTACTAAGAATTTTGAAGTATATTAGTATAATATAGACTGCAGTGAACATCCAATATCAGTCTGGCAACTACTTGAGAAATCAAGTCACATGACTTGTTTGTACCTTTTTGCAAACGGGCGATGAAGGATATTGAGGTATTGCTGACCAGACGGCAATAACCATCAATGAGGTCGGCCATATTCTCTGCTATGCTCACACACGGTGTTGTCACCTTTAGAGGCTGCACCCACACACATTGCATATCAGCAGCACACACATACCCACATCAGACAGGTAAACAGGTATACACAGATAAATCAAAATTTCCTTTAGTTTTTTGGGGGAAGGTTTATATACTACTTTAATCCCACAAGGTAAATTTGCCTCTTGTTTGACCCATATAAAGTGAGCGCCCACACACACACACACACACACACACACACACACACACACACACACACACACACTCTCGGAGCACATCCAGCCACACTGTAGAAGAGAGGTAGCAGCCAGGGGTTAGGTGAATTGCTCAAGGGCACTTCAGCCATGAAGGCAGAGGAAGGGGAAGGTACTGCTCACACCCACCACCACATGAGCAATCCCAAGCCCGCTTGTCTAACCATTAGGCAACAGCTAGCCCATGTTTCCACTTACACACTGCTTGTCTATTCATTTTCTCGATCTACTTTTTTAAATGTTACTTCAAAATAAAATAGCATTATGCATATCGAATATCATAACATCAGCACACTGGTACCTTGACTCACGAGTGTCTTTAATAACAAATTTTCCGTTATACGAGATTCAATCCCACCGAAAATCTGCCCTAACCAATGAGCAATATTTTTATTCACAAGCTCTGCTGGGGAAATGGCTTTTCCGGCCGATTAGCCTCGTATTCTTCCGCGTGTATTCCTCTGTGCTCCGAGAATGCCTTGTGCAGTGCTTCTCAATTATTTTCTGTGATGCCCCCTATAGGAAGACCCCCCCTCACAATTATTCCCATAGGAAATAACAGAATACCAATTAATATGTTCCAACCCCCTCCCAAACTCATATAGCCTTCCACGAACACGTACACAGTCGGCCCCCAACTTATGAAGACCCTTATGTACGAAATCCCAGGGTTACGAAAAACATTTTCCTAAGTTTCCGTCCCCGAGATATCAAACAACCCCCTTGTCCGAAAAGAAATTCAAAATTCAAACGTGCCAATCAAAATTTCACACAACATGCGAGTTGCTCTCTCATTGGCTGTCTCTCAACACCCTGCCCCGCTGGCCTCCCAGATAGAGACAGAAGGAAGCTTAACTCTTTAGTTTTTAGTTTAGTTTTTTAAGTTGTTTTAATTCAGTAAATGTTTAATAAATGTGGGCGCATTTGAGCTCATCTGGAATTTCGATCCTTCAAGGAATCAAATTAAAGTTGAGTTTGTCAAGCAGGGAATGCGCTTTGAATGCACGTCTTGTGGGCATGGCCCACAGCGCGCGTGCGCGCGAGAGAGAGAGAGAGAGAGAGAGAGAGACAGGGGTGTGTGTGTGTGTGTGTGTGTGTGTGTGTTTGTCTGTTAATAAAAAATGTTTAATAATGGTTTAATTAATAAGTATGTTAATAAAATGGTTTAATATGTTAATAAAATGTTTAAATTGTTTAATAAATAATTTTCTTTTACTTTCAACACATATTTCATACAAAATTGGTGTACTTTTATCATTTTTAAAGGGTTTATGAGGTTTATCCAGTCCAAAGACTGGAGCCTTGGAACGAATTAGGCGTTTAACATGTAAGGTGCGACCCCTACTTACGAAATCCCCACTATACAAAAGGGGCTCTGAAACAAATTAATTTCGTAAGATGGGGGCCGACTGTATTTGACCTAATATATATAAAGATAAACATGGAAAAACTATAAATATTTCATAATATTACATGTAATTATGTAATAATTAATAATAAAACAAGAATAAACAATAAGTCGACT
>CM045728.1:45079849-45092349 GCA_024760905.1 Plotosus lineatus
GGGTGGCAGCAGAGACAACCTGGCGATAGTGGTGCTTCAGCTCTCAACCTGAGGATCAGTAATTCAGCATCTTACCACCGGGCCACAATGGCCCACAAATGCTATTAAGGTTTTGAATTTTAAAAAAAATTAATGTTTTATATCAACAATGTTCCGTGAAATCCTGCATCTGGATACATCTCTATATTATTACGGCTGTAGTACATTATCTCAAGCCTGGCAATTTTCCGAATTCAGCAGATCTGAGGTAGATCAGAAGTAAGTCTCTTGAATCCAGGCTGAGAGGTGAGTTGAGCACTAAGGTAGACTGAGGTAAGATGAATATGCCCCGGGGACAAGAAGGTGTAAGCAAAGCAGAATTACAAAAAGGTAGCAAACATATTTTGCTTAAGCAGGAAAGCAGCAGGCGGGCACACACACACACACACACACACACACACACACACACACACACACACACACACTTCTGCAGCAATCTCAGAAGGCAGTGATATAAAAAGCTTGATAGCAGAATTAAATGCACCCACTTTCTGTGTGGAAATGTTTCTTCTCACACACTGTGATGTGCGCTCAAGCACAAAGACTCAACCCCAACCTTTTATTTAGTCCTTTAGTAAAAGAACTGATTGAGGAGGTTTGGGTAGAGAGAGAGAGAGAGAGCGAAAGAGAGAGAGAGAGAGAGAGAGAGAGAGAGAGAGAGAGAGAGAGAGAGAGATGTTTTGCTCACTGCCAGTGGCAGCATAGAGACACCATGCTATTAAAATACAAATGAACCTGCCCTTCTAATTTTTTGAACCTTTATTTAACCAGGAAATGTCTCAATGATACATCTTTTAAAAATATCCTTCTACAAATGGATCCTGGCCAAGACAGGCCCAAATTACATATTTAACAAACGCCAGACAACATTTTAGAAACCCTACACAACAAAATATAAAATCAATTATAAAACCCTTAAAAAGCTAAAAGGAAAAATATTTTAAACAGTCTATATATTTGCAAAACTATCAAATCAGAGACGATGTACATCTACAGCAAGATGAGACTGTCTCCAGATCATATAAAATGACTGTAGATTTTTCTACTGAGACATGCTCTTTAAAACCGAGTTTATTGCGGGCAGAAGGGGGAGCATAACTAAAAAGCCCTTTTACCCAGCTCGGCATGGCGTTTGGGGACGGACCGAGTCAAAACGTCCTGAGAATGAAGAGTATAAGGACCAGTGTACTGCAGGACAATGTAAATCTGTAGAGCGGGTGGCAACATACCAATAAGTGCTTTATAAATAAAAATGTACCACTGTTGATTCCCTGAAGAGATTGGGGTATTAGGGCAGCAGTTTGTCCCCAGCACCACACTCTAGTGCAACTGTGATGATCTCTCTTTGCTACAGTCCGCCTGAGCAGGACAAGAAGTTAGGAAGGCAGAATTGGGCCACTTGCTCTCTGGGGCATACAAACGCTGAGGCAGCTGAGCAGGTAATGATTCGAGAAGGACAACAGAATCCTTGCCCTCACACCAGGCAGAACTATACTGAGCTCTACTTTACTGGGTTTATGAAACGCTCGGAAAACCATCATACAGCAGACAGGAGCCGGTTATAAATAGCTTATAAACAAAGTCAGCAAAGGTAACTGAGGATGTGAGTCATAGGATGGGATGAAGCAGTTCACTATAGGAATCAGTACCACAGTATCCACCTAGAATTACCATGTATTGCAGTCTCTGCAGTTTGCAGGAAATAAAAAACAACAACAACAACAAACACCGTATTAATATTGGCTGGTAGCTGAGAGGAAAATGACCAGACTGGTATGAGCTTCCAGAAAAAATTCATTAATTCGCAGAGTACACAAACTGTTTTACTGAATAATAATGTCCATTAACATTCCTAACTGGTAAAAAGAAAAGAAAAGAAAAAAAGAAAATTCTAGTAGAAGCCAGACTATCCTACATTTATATTAGATAAGCCAGTATGGTGGTGTAGTGGTCAGCACGTTCGCCTCACAGCAAGAAGGTCCTGGGTTCGATTCCCAGCTCGGGTGTTTCTGTGTGGAGTTTGCATGTTCTCCTCATGCTTGCGTGGGCTTCCTTCAGGTACTCTGGTTTCCTCCCACAATCCAAAAACATGCAGAATTAGCTGTTCAAATCACACCACAGTGTAACTGTGAATGGTTGTGTGAGTGTTTGTCCTGTGATGGTCTGGCGAGCTGTCCAGGGTGTACCTCGTTCATAGTCAGCGGAGATGGGCGCCAGCTTACCCCGGACCCTAATTAGGACTAAGCGGTTCAGAAAATGAATGAGTAAGTTTAATAGATAGTGCACGATCTGCACACAACAATCTTCCTCCCCATAGATATTAGATAGATCAGCTACAGCATCGGTGGATAACAAACCCTCGACTGAATAATTCTCGTCATCATACTTCAACCCATTCTATGATTGCTTATTATCATGTTCTTGTAAATATTTGTTATATACTCAGTATGTTAGCAATTTCACTAAAACTACTAATGCAGTGCTTCTCAATTATTTTCTAGGAAGTAAAAAATATTTCATCCCCCCCACTGCCCCGGGAGCAACTATAAATAGTATTAGTTGTCTATAAAATTGTTATTAGTACACCGCTGCATAACATTGTATGTTTATTAACATTGAAAACAAAAAAAAGAAAGAAATATAGCTCAACTTACAATAACGAAAAACTTCATTAACATTGTTTTTTAATTTGTAACAGAAAAGATTTAAAGTGCATCAATGTGCCTGAAATAAAAACAAATACATAATTATTTAAACTCATTTAACTTACTTATGTCTTAATATCTCCGTTTCGCTCTACCCTTCTCTTCTTTCCTGTTAGAAATTTCCCCATGTTGTTTCTTGAGGGGTTCTTCGAAAAACCGCGACACCATAGCGCGGCAATGAGAGCGCCACTGCCAACTACTGGAGCGGAGGTGCAATTACACTTAATTTTCGTACACTATTCCAGAAAAGCATGTTTCCCAGAGTCATAAGCGGCCCCCCAGCATCATGCCACGCCTCTATTTGAGAAGCACTGTATTAATGTCTTTCATAATAAGTACTAAAGCTTTGTACTGCCTATACAAATACACACAGGTGCACTTTATTCCTCAAGAAATCAATACGCTTTTATATTTATAATATATTTTGTTGTTTTGCCTTTTTGTTGTTTATGTAAATTTTGTTTTAAGTCAGGACAGTACTGTAGTGTAGTGGTAAGCCAGTCCAGATTACTGGGTTAGATTCCCGGGCTCAGTCGGATCTGTGTAGTGTTTGTGGAGATATTCACTTTGTGCTTGTGTGAGTTTCCTCCACTACTCCAGTTTCCTCTTACACATAAAATATCACAAAAATGTTTTTTTTTTTTTTTATTTTGTTTGAGATAATTGTACTTTCATATAGAGTGATTATATTTCTAGCATCTGATGTGATTTTTACATTAAAACACATGTAAATAGTTTAAAAATCAAAATTATGCATGCCACGTCATGATTAAATTTGTCAAATAATGTCTCCCTCAAATCTTCTAATTTCAATTTACTCTATATCCACTTCTATTTTTGGAGAGTAAGTCAATGATGATGGTATCCATGCAATAAACCAATAACATTTGAAAAATCTTAAATATTTATTGAGCCAGCCATACAAGTGTGGTTTTGAATTACCAAAAATATGGGGGGAGGGGTTATAAGGGACCTTACACAGATTCTTTTAAATATAAAATATATTATTTTGGTTCATTGCATAAAACTATTTTTATAATATTTACAGTGAAAAAATTAAGTACTTAACTTGATTAGTTTTAGGTTTACAGCTGTTTCAATATTCAAAGTCTCTTAACGAGTCACACCTGTATATACAGGTGATGTGCGGTATTTGAATAAGGTTTGTAAATCTTTTCAATGTTATCATATGGTATAGACAAATGTATGAATTTAACTTTTGATTGTTGAATAATAGTATACCTGCTTTGCCCAATATGTTGATTGATTGTTCCAATTTACCCCTAGGTGTAAGTGTAAATGGTTGTGTGTGTTGCCCTACAATGATCTGATGAGCTGTTGAGAGTGTACCACACCTTGTCCAGTGTTGCCTGAGATGGACACCAGCCTCCCTGCCTCTCTCGTAGGTCCAAGTAGTTTAACAAATAAGTGAGTGATGAGTGAAAGTTTTATGTTAATAGGCCGACATAAATAGGTTTTCATTGCTCATCTTGTTTGTGTGTTTCAAAGACTTTCAATCAAAGTGAGTAAAAAAAGTTTTGAGTGAGTGTATATGTAAAATATTGAACACAACGGCAGCTTGCAATTACAGTCGACAATGACAGTGGCAGGAGAAGCATGTCTCACCTTAACTGAGTCCAACAAGCTTTTGGGAAAGAATCTCCTCAGACCAACATCTTTTCTGCAAAGAAGAATCATTCAATATATGAGAGGAAAACAATTTCACTGATCAGCCAAAACCTTAAAAACTGATTATCAGTTCAACTTAATATCTAATTCAAGGCAGTAAAAGCATAATTTAAGCACATCATTACTGGTTTTGGCTATACTATAACTTATGAGTTCAGGTTTGATACCCGTGTGATATTACGCAAGTTACACAATACCCCCTCCCCTTTTTTTTGGCAAACTAAGCCTTGGAAATTCTCAACAGAATCCACAACAATTGTATCACATTTTAAGTGAGCATTAATATCAAGAGTCAAGTCTAACAAAGAGAGAAAAAGAAATAAATTCAGATAAGGTGAAAGAAAAAAAATAGTACAAAAATATTCAATTATTTAATGTTAAGTTAGCTGAGATGAGTAAAAAATATAAAAATAAATAAATACAGTGATACCTCTGCTCACGAACATAACTGGTTCCCAGAAAGTGTGTGTAAGGCGAAAAGTTCGTCTTCTGAGCATTTATTTCCCATAAGAAACCATTAAAATGAGAATAATCCGTTCCCAGGTCCCCATAAAACATAATTTTCTACTAAATAAGCCTTAAAACTACACAAAAATATACCTTATTTTATGTATAATAAATGTGCTATTGTATTGTAATTAAAGAAAGAAACTGTACTGTATAATAAAGTCGTTTTATTTACCTTTGTGATGGTAGTTGATGGCTTGATGGAATGGAGTGGGAGGAGGAGGGAGGGAGGGACTTAATGTTTGGAAGGAGAGTTTGGAAACGCCTACTGTTTGGAAACACCCTTAGCCACATACGCACCCTTAATAGCTTCCTTGTTCTTAAGGATGGTGGTAGACTTAGCGTACTGGTACTGGGACGCTGAGTCACACAAACGCACACCTCGTTCGTGTTTTTCAATGATCTCCGCCTGTGGTGGGGTCTTTTTCGGTCCCATAATAGCAAAAGTACACTCAATATGGTCCAAAATGTCTATCAAACACAAACCACTTCCGCACTCAAAGAAAGGGGATGACGAACTGGGACACCGTGAGCGTGCGTCAGCTTCTCGTGGCCGCCACCGTGGCGCTGTTCGACCGCGTGGTTTGGTTCGTCCGCCGAAAACTAGTTCGTCAGCAGAGACTATATGCTCTCAAATTTAATGTTCTTGAGGCGAAAAGTTCGTGAGCTTAAGCGTTCGTCAGCGGAGGTTTTACTGTAATTTAAAAAATAAATAGCTAGTTTAAATATAAAATAATAAACACATAAATCAAACATCATTACAAAGCTGGCTGGCCTGTATAAATTGATTTATGATCTCATTACATTCAAAATCTTTCTCTCAAACAAACAAACATGCGCACGCGCACACACACACACACACACACACACACACACACACACACACACACACACACACTACAGCCACTCCATAATGAGCACAGAGTTCACTAAAAGCAGAAATCACTTTAAAAGTTTCAAATTGCAGGGTATTCAAAGCCTTTGGCTAGATTAGTGAAATCTGTGATTTATGACTGAGCTTTCAAGCAGCAGAAACACTACCCTGGTATACACCTTACATCACTTTAGGAGATTTGAAGGAATTAATTTCTATCCAGTATAAATAGGGCACACAGGGTTTCAAGAGCATATTATATCCTGACCCACATATAGTATGGGAGGGGATACACAAAATCTCTCTCATCTTTCAAAGAATTTTTAATGCAAACCTAACAGTGAAGCAAATCGTTTAATGATACAGTACTACCAAAACGTTCACTCACTCTAGTAATTCGTAGTTGGATTTCTTATCAAGGGCATTTCCTGGCATCTCTCTGAAAAACCTCCTGTTAAAGAAATAAAGGAGAAGGTGAGTACAGACTCAACTCTTACACACACACACACACACACACACACACACACACACACACACACATTTGTAAAAGACATGCTGGGAAATCACTTGTAGCAATAATCAATGCACGATGCTGACCTGATTTCAAGGCAGCCCAGTTTGAGTGCAATATCTTGATCAACTTGATCAGCGACTTCCATCATGTAGTCACTTCTCACCTGGTAATTACAGAAACAGAGTCATAGTGTTTAGAAAGAGCTGCATTACAGGATACATAAAATAAAATAATTATAACTAATCATTATTACATGTACACAAATTCAGCTGCTGGTGTTGGTCCACTGTGTTTTATCAAGGGCAGGATCAATGCAGCTGGCTATCAGGAGATTTTGGAGCACTTCATGCTTCCATCTGCTGAAAAGCTTTATGGAGATGAAGATTTCATTTTTCAGCACGACCGGGCACCTGCTCACAGTGCCAAAACCACTGCTAAATGGTTTACTGACCATGGTATTACTGTGCTCAATTGGCCTGCCAACTCTCCTGAGCTGAAGCCCATAGAGAATCTGTGGGATATTGTGAAGAGAAAGTTGAGAGACACCAGACCCAACACTGTGGATGAGCTTAAGGCCGCTATCGAAGCATCCTGGGCCTCCATAACACCTCAGCAGTGCCACAGACTGATTGCCTCCATGCCAGGCCGCATTGAAGCAGTCATTTCTGCAAAAGGATTCCCGACCAAGTATTGAGTGCATAACTGAACATAATTATTTGAAGGTTGACTTTTTTGTATTAAAAACGCTTTTTTATTGGTCAGATGAAATATGCTAATTGTTTTAAGATAGGGATTTTTGGTTTTTCTTTACTTTTTTGCCAAAATTATCAATATTAAAACAACAAAAGGCTTGAACTACTTCAGTTTTGTGTAATGAGTCTAAAATATATGAAAGTCTAATGTTTATCAGTACATTACAGAAAATAATGACCTTTATCACAATATGCAAATTTTTTGAAAAGGACCTGTATTTACCAATTATGAGGTGGGCGTCACTAAATAGGCAGATCATCGAACTGACTACCCAATTTAGCAACACCCACAATGCCTAAGTTACAATAATTGTTTTAATATGTAACGTATATTGTATGTAATGTAAAAAAAAAGCTTAGCTTGTTTAATGTTTCTTTCATTTATTTTTATGTATCGTATTCGACGTGATAAGCGTCCAGGGCGCTTAAAAATTGGAGTGGGTGGGTGCTTATTAAAATTACCAGCGCAGTGGAATGGTAAGTGCTTATTAGCATCGAGATGGAAAACATGAATGTTAACAGAACAATAAAAGAGTTTTACTGGTTTATTCATTTTGTGGTATCAATCAAACTATGTACATGAAAGCTGAAAATAGAAAACAGCATAATTTAAAAAAAGACCCATTAATTTTCCCTCCCGGTGCTGTTCCTTTAAATATTTCCCCCAGATGTAAAATTGAGCCAATCAACATGAATGTCAACTTTAGCACATGGCCCTTTGAACCAGATGTCAACTTTAGGACATGGCACATTAAACCAATCAACACAAACAAGCACATGGCGAGGAACATCTTTAAATTTATGAAGATAGTGAGCAGGAGAATCCGGTGAAAAATACTCATCACGTTTTGATTGATTCATAACATAACATAACATAACATAACATAACATGAGTGGTGAGAACAGGCCATTCAGCCCAACTAAGCTCACCATTGTCCTATTCTAAAGTGACTCCAACCTTAAAGACGCACACTCTAACCTTAAAGACGCACTTTTTTTTTTTTTTTTCATGACTAGATGGTATCCAGCACTAGATCAAGTCTGCTTTTGAAGACTTGTAAGGTTTCTGCTTCGACAACGTGGTTAGGCAATCTATTCCACACTGAAATTACCCTCTGCGAGAAAAAATATTTCCTAATATTTGTGCTAAATTTACCCTTAAATAACTTCCATTTATGACCCCTAGTTCTACTTACAGAACTTGGCCTAAGTAATCGGGCATAGTTGACTTTATTAATCCCCTTAAGATACTTAAAGACCTCAATCAGATCACCTCTAATTCTCCTTTTTGAAGACTGAAAAGGTTTAGGATCCTCAGCCTCTCCTCATAGGATTCCTTTTATACCCGGAATTAGCTTTGTTGCTCTTCTCTGAACTTTTCGAGAGTCTCGATGTCTTTTTTCAAGTATGGTCCCCAGAACTGTACACAATACTCTAAATGTGGTCTAACCAATGTGTTATACAAGAGAAGGACAACATCTTTAGATCTATACTCAATACTCCTGGCTATGTAACCCACCATCCTATTTGCCTTTTTACTGCTAACGCACAGTGGCTAGTACCAGTGAGGGACTGGTCAACCATCACACCCAGATCCTTTTCCTGAGAGGAACATTCTAGTTTTAAACCTCCCATGAAATACTCCTGTCTAATGTTTTATTCCCTACATGTAGAACTTTACATTTAGCGACATTGAATTTCATTTGCCATGTATCTGCCCAAATTCAAGTCTATCCAAATCGTCCTGAATAACCTTAGTAGACTCCAGACTATTTGCCAAACCGCCCAATTTAGTATCGTCAGCAAATTTCACCAATGTGCTCTCAATGTCCCTATCAAGGTCATTAATGTAGATGAGGAAGAGCAAGGGTCCCAACACAGATCCCTGAGGGACTCCACTTCCCACAATTCCTTGCTCAGATGAAATCCCTCCAACCACAACTCTCTGTGTTCTGTCCTGTAACCAGTTCTTAATCCACTCCAGAATACCTCCTACAATTCCAACTGACCTCGTTTTAAAAATTAGTCTCTCATGTGGTACTGTATCAAATGCTTTTTGAAAGTCCATATCTGATGGACTAAAGATTCATATCTGGCTCATTGCTCCATTTATTCAGAGCATCCCATAGTTTTGCTGTAGCAGTTTCTAATGATTCATCGGTTGTTGGACATTTACCAAGAGAACACAGCAAAATATTTTCCTGTTTTTTAAAGCCCGGCGGAACAATCAAATCCACGAAGCGCATCACAAATGTGTGTTGTGTGTGTGTGTGTGTGTGTGTGTGTGTGTGTGTGTGTGTGTGTGTGTGTGTGAGAGAGAGAGAGAGAGAGAGAGAGAGAGACAGTGTGTGTGTGTGTGTGTGTGTGTGTGTGTATGTGAAAGAGAGGGAGAGAGAGAGAGAGAGCGCGAGCGAGAGAGAGACTGCGTACAGTCAGTCAGAGATGAAAGGAGGTGTTCTTTACTCTCTTTCGAGAGAGCACATTGCAGCTTATTTTTTGTTTTTTAAGTTGATTAATTCAGTAAATGTTTAATAAATGTGGGGCGCTCTGCCGAATGTGAGCAAAACGTGGCTCATCCGGACCTCCGATCCCTCAAGGAAACAAGTTAAAGTTGAGTCCAGACCTCCGATCTGTCAAGCAGGGAGTGCGCTTTGAATTCCCCATCTTAAAATACTCCGGCGTGAGCTGCGCGCTGCGTGTGGGTGGAGCCCGCATTCGGCGGAGCGCGCCACAAATGTGTGTTATTTGTGTGTCTGTGTGTGTGTGTGTGTGTGTGTGTGTGTGTGTGTGTGAGAGAGAGAGAGAGAGAGAGAGAGAGAGAGACAGTGTTTTGTTTGTGTGTGTGTGTGTGTGTGTGTGTTTATGGGTTAATAAAAAATGTTTAATTAATAAATATGTTAATAAAGTGGTTTAATATGTTAATAAAATGTTTAAATAGTTTAATATATAATTTTCTTTTACTTTTAACACATATTTCATACAAAATTGGTGTACTTTTATCATTTTTAAAGGGTTTATGGGGTAGTCTTGGGAGCCTTGGAACGGATCATGCGTTTTACATGAAAAATGCGCCTCTACTTACGAAAACTCTAGGCTACGAAAAAGGCTCTGGAATGGATTAATTTCGTAAGTAGAGGGCCGACTGCACTGTATTAATGAGTAACACTGTCTATAGAATGTCTTTAAGAAGCATATTTTAATGCATGTAATAGATACATAGCATTTTACTTCTGGTTGATCATTCGCGCATGTAATATGATACATGAGGTTTTACTTCCGAATACAGAACTCACGGATTATCTTCATTCGCGGGAAGGGCTGGAACCAAACCCCCGCGAATAACGAGGGCCTACTGTATGCAGAAAAGCACCTCATAATCACTGTGAAGTATGGGGGAGGCTCAGTGAAGCTGTGGGTCTATTTCCCTTCCAGAGACCCTGGGAACCTTGTTAGGGTGCATGGCATCATGAACACTTTGAAATACTCGGACATTGTAAATCGAAATCTGGTGGCCTCAGCAGCCAAGGTTGTCACTGGGTCTTTCAGCAAAATAGTGACCCTAAACATGTAGCCAAATCTACACAGAAATGGTTGACCAGACACAGAATCAAGCTCCTCCCATGGCCATCTCAATTGTTAGTCCTCTTCCCTATTGAAAACCTACGGATTGCACTGAAGAGAAGAGTGCAGAGGAGAAAACCCAGGTCACTGGATGATTTAGAGAGATTTTGCGGAGAGAATTGGTCCAAGATCCCTATTTCTGTATTCTCCTATCTTGTGAACACTATAGAAGAAGATGATGTGCTGTTTGTTGGCAAAAGGAGGTTGTACAAAGTATTAACATCAGGGGTGCTAATAATTGTGGCACACATGATTTGATGTAAAATAATTATTTCTTAATGTGGGGTTTTTGCCACTGATTAAATGCACTTGAATTAAAGGTTGGATTTCATTATAATTTGCAAATTATGCACTCAAAGTTATGTTTTATAAGTAACAGCAGACCAAACAGATTGAATCATTCCCTTGTAATATAAACTAATAAGATATAACAGCCTGAAGACTGTTGTAAAAGTTGTTAGTCTGGATCAAAATAGGCACAGCTTTCTTTTGTTTCATAGACTTTTATAGAAATATACATCCAGAATTGCAGATTGTTAGTAACAACAACTCCTAGCTGTGTCTCTCAAAGATTGATGTGGTTGGTGACTTTAGCACAAAATAGATGTTTGCCATGGTACTTCAGTTGGACTACCGTGGACTGCATGTAATCAACACTAGTGATGGACCGGGTTTATTTCCAGCCTGTTCTGTCTACTTGATTTGATAACCAACAAAAGGTGCCTGACCAATGTGTGCCTGTTAACATAGTTGAGAAAGGGCGCATAAGAAAGGATAAAAGAATTTAATGAGAGAATGCAAACATTAGCAGTCACTGAAGTAAACATGTGAGTCAGTTGATAGATATAAGAGACTGCTTTCAATCCATTCAACTGCAATGTGAACTTTTTACTGATGCTTTTCAAAAAGGAACAGCAACAAAATTTGAGTCACCACTAAACTCTTGAGAGCAGCTTGTGATCACATTAAGACCAGCAAGACCAGAGTGAGCAAAGACAGACAGAAATATAGAGACACTAAAACTTATCAAAAGTCTCCCTGCATAGTTTTTGTCTACACCCATAAAAATGCACTATTCATAATAAACGGAAATATTAAACGAGTAATAAATCACGGGAAGGCACCATTGAACTGTGAAGTTGGGCGGAAGAGTTATGAATTAAATGCACTGAGGTATATGTGTTCATGTAAACGAGCAGACTGTTGTCTGATATATGTAAACGTAATGTAGTATTCTGTACAGATATGCCTGCTTTCATTTTACTTTTTATTAAGAAGTTCACTAATTTATAGCTGATTTGTTAGTTTAAAGCATGTATACTCTCATATAATCCTGTATACTCCTGTATAATCATTGTTGTTGTACTTCCTTATTGGAACCTACATGACCCTGTCATATTCTCACAATTTCGCACTTTTGCAAGAGAAAACGGACTTACAAATGGTGACCTTTGCAAACTGGCTAATGCAAACTATCAAGAGCAGCATAGCAGACTACAGCTTCATATAATAGTATGGTTTCACTAATGGAACACGAGTTTTTGTGAGTTTCGTTTTCTGTCCAAAAACACCCTCTAAATCTATCACTTTGGAGATAGGATTTAGGATTTTGCTCAGGCTACAGAATACTTCTAGCAGACTGAACAAATTTAAATCTGTTTAACATTCATATGTCCCAAGGTTATGTGCCAGTTGGACAATATGAAACTCAAAAATATTATGAGTAAAAATGAGTTTGGCCATAAAACCTGTGTATCTTTTTGACAGATGGTTTTGACTATCTAATGGCATGATTTAGA
>CM045728.1:45094849-45114849 GCA_024760905.1 Plotosus lineatus
TTTGAATCATGAACTGATTCAGGAGAAGTGACTCTTCCCCCATGTCCGTTGTAAAGAGACGCATTAGGTTGAAAATACATGTACACTATTCCTCCTCCTCCATATATTGATGTCTAAAGAAATGAAAGAAGATCGCAAACAAAATTTTGACAGGAACTTGTAGAAAATTCCAGTATACATACTAGTAGTAATACATGTACAGATCCGACTTACGTCCAAACCGTCTTACAGCCTGTTGGTCAGAACAATGTGGTCGTAAGTCGGACATTACCTGTAGTAATGATTAAGTCTCACATCAGGTCTCAGCTCATGAAAAGTTTGTAGGAAGTATGGAGGAATGCAGTGCAACATAGTAAATATGACTAAGTCGGAGAATTACCATCATACTGGCCCAGAAGCATATACACTGAAAAATAAAACATTAGACAAAGCAGAAAATAAAAGTCAAACAAATTATTTGACTCGGTACAAATTATTCAGTTTATAATGCAACCTAAATTCAATATTCAGTCACCATAACACGTGTTATGTGATGGATTAATTTGAGAAAATTAATGGATTTTTTTTTTCATTGACCCAACATATTTTGTCAGCTTGCAACCACATATTAAATCACAAAAAAGATGCAGCCTGTGGTAAAATATTATATTGGGTAAAGAATAACAGTTGTTGTGTATGTCTAAGAGACAGATTTTGTTTCAATTAACAGAGTTAAGTTTTTGATGTAAGATTCGTATGTTTACCCACTAAAAACAAAATAAACCAAAGCAAAGGCAGTCTTGGTCTTGCCAACCTTTAAAACCCGCATGTAACAGTTTGAACTGGACTGGATCACAACACTCATTGAACTATGGACAACAAATCTGGCAGCCATGGCCTATAATGGTTAGAGAAGCAGCTTTAGTATTGAAAGGGAAAAATGCGCGGTGGAGGGTGAGTGAGCTGCACCTTCCCTCCATCGATAGTCATGGCTGAAGTGTCCTTGAGCAAGGCACCTACCCCCAAAACACTCTCTGCAGGCACCACAATGTGTGACAGCCAATTGATGCAAATGGGAGTGTACTCACTGTTTACATGTTTGTGTGTTCACATTAGATGGGTTAAATGCTGAACTCAAAGTTTCCTTTATGGAATTAATATATAATTAATTAAATAAAATTACATAAGAGCAAACTTGTTAATATATATTTTAGCAAAGCTTCTGGGAAGGTAACACTCAATGGACTTGCATCCTATCCAGGAGAAGTTGAAGTCTTAGTTGCTTCATGCAAGCAAAACGGAGATAAGCTTCAGCCTGATCAGGCAGGAGGCAGGAGGCAGGAGGCTCAAGTTCAAACAACAACAGATTTTATCTTTTTTTTTTTAACTGCCCTGTAACCATGGAATAGGATTTAAATGGTTGTTCTGTATCATTACCCTGTCACTGACTTAATGCTGATTTGCTGTTACAGCTCATGCATTATTAGCTGTTCTGTAAAATCCTCACAATAACAAAATTGATAACCAGGTTCCTACATCTCATCTCAGACATGCTGAGAATAATAATTAATAAAACAAAACAAACAAACACACACACACACACACACACACACACACACACACACACACTTAGGTAAGCAAACAAACTTTCACAGAGCAAAACACCAATCCTCAACAGTATCATGGAACATGAACTCAGATAACTGAACTGACAAGACAGATAAAAATCATTAATGCCGTTTTCATTCAATAATGCCCATCTTATGCCGATTGAAAACCTCGACTATAAAAAAAAACAACAACACTTGAATGAAATAATATTTACAAATGAATAAGTTTTTTTCAAGAACAAATATTTTTCATGTTTTGATCATATTTTTGGTGAGCAAATAGGCATAAAATATAAAAAGACAAATACAAATAACCACCAATAAATCCTTCAAAAGGCAGAAGTAAACAGGTCTGCTCATAATTTTGGGCTTTTACTGACTTTGGGAGAAAACGTTTGTGCAATACTTCAACACAATTTACAAACACCTTAAGAGCAGCTCCACCTTTAGGCACTGCATAAATCAATAATTAATATAAGATTACAGTATATACATTTTTAAGGCAACTAGAAATTTCACGAACACCAGAAGCAAAAGAGTTGCCTGAATTTCAAAAAGGGTGTACTGTGGGTCGGTCTGAGGGTGGATTTAGTCAGTGTCTAATTGCACAAAACCCTCGGATTCCTCTTGCCACAGTAAACAGAGTGATTATACAAATTAGCAACAAAAGCAAGAAATTAACAGCATCCAGCTCAGGTCGATCTGGACCCTCTGACAGGGGTCTTCGGTCTGTTAGAAGTAATCCCAGGTGAAAGACAACTGATGTTATAGAGAAACTCCAAGGGAGAATACTTCTGTGAGGAATCGCCATCAAGTCGGTAACCATCCATATCTACGTATACATTTTTTTAAAATGGTGTCTATTTGCTTTCACTGTATTACTAAATAATAATGTAAAATTATGAATATAATTATTTGAATTGAGGTGGAGTAATGTGTATTAAAGTGCAATATTACAAAGTTGGATATCATTATGACTGCAGTGAACTCCCCCACTTGATATTTGTTGTGGCTTCTGGCACACAAATCACTGATTAGTTGATGAAGCTGTGTGCTTTGTTTTTATTTCTGGTTTTCAAAGCCTGTCACTGTTTTATTTTCCAACTATGTCATGATTGTTCTCACCTGTTTTATTCTTGTTCTTGCCTGCTTCGTGAGACTATTCAGGCATTTGACTGTCAAGTCCAAGCCTTTGTTTTCTAGTTTCCATGTTCCATGATTCCTGGTATTGACCCTCGCTCTTGTTTCCTGTCTTTGATATGAATTGTTCTCTGTGTTATCTGACCCCTGCTATGGACCAAGATGATGACTGTTAGATTATCCTGAATAAAATGTATGAAGACTTTGTGTGCTTGAGTCATGCCCGAGCGTGATTTGAGATCCACTGATAAAGAAAAGTGAGCTGGATGTGCAGCAAAATACAACATTATATACAGGGATTGCTTACTTTCCGCAGTTAACGGGGATCGAGATACCCCGCGACCGCCGAATTCTGTGACGTAGAATTGACCCCCCATTGACTGATGTATATGTACATGTGTATATAATATCAATAAATATATATTCAATGCTATAAATGCTTATAATAACAATTAAACATTCAAAAATAATACATAAGATGTAAATAAAATATAAATACATGCACATACAGACACGCGCATGCACGCAAATAGATGCGTAACTCACATAAAACTGTAAGTAGTTTTGATGGGGGATTTTGGATTATTTTTTTGTTGGTTTTTTTTTTTTTTTTGCATAATTGGCCTTGCTTTGCGTCATTTTCCTTAACTTTTTCCTCTATTCTTCCTTAATTTCCTTATTTTTTAATTCAATGAATATTTTTTAGAAAAAAACCGTGATGCACTGAAGCCGCATGAATTGTAGTGCGAAGTAGCGAGGGATGCCTGTACTACATAGCTATACTTTTACATATTCACCTGGGTGAAAATGACTGGGCAAAAATAGACTGTGATATATACAGACAGTCATTGACTTACGACCGCTTTTGGTACCGACAGACCGGTCATAAAGCGATCTAGTCGTATGTCGACTTTCCATCAAATTACACTCATGCCAAACAAAAACAGATGAATAAATCTTGCGCATTTAAATCTGTACATCTATTTTCAATTCCACGTCACTGTGGCACACAGCGGAGAGCCAATCCTTTCTGTACTCCAGTATGTGGGCAGGTCCGATACTTTCAAACTCTAATTTTATTGGATTATATCAACAGCCACAGACTGCACATGTTGTTTGTTGAGTAAAGAGATAAATTTCCCTCGTTTTGATCGGCTCATTTTCACGAAGCCAAGCACGGCTGCCAAGCAAACACAAATGAACAGACATGGAAAAACTTCAACCCACAGAGCAGCTGATTGCCAAAACTTAGGATGCGCTTCCTGTCACATAAACACTGCAGTGTGTGAGTCTAATAAAATTAGAGTTTCAAGGCATCGGACCCGCCCGCATACAGAAAGGATTGGCTCTCCGCTTCACGCTACAGTGACTTGGCATTGACAGTAGATGAATAGATTTGCTCTGAGCTCTGAGCAGTTAGAAAGTGAAGCTGCATCATCTCCTGCTTGGCCTTTTAAGATGCTGGCGCTGCCGGCAGCGCAAACAACTGTCAAACACAACAGTCGCACTGCACTGCCATGAATCATGCTTCACGACAGTTGTGGTCATAAAGTCGATCAGACGTAACTCGCATAGGTCATAAGTCGACAACTGTCTGTCTGTATATATATATATATATATATATATATATATATATATATATTTTTTTTTTTTTTACAAGTATAATTTATTTATGTCTTCCATCCAGCCATCAGTCAGCACCCACACTTGGCTGTTTAACTGTACACAATCAGTCTGTGATGCTATCTCCCCATGGTGCTATTCTAGTGACGTCATCGACAAGGTCATGGTGTAAAAAGAGTTTACTCTGATGCTAGGTGTGTGTTATGGATTAACACAAATATTATTTCTATCTTTAATCCAGTCTGTTTACAACCAGAAAAACAGAAAAACTAGATTTTTAGTTTCTCCTCACCGCCCACATGTGATTTTGGTTCCACAACAAAAAAGTTTCCTGTTCATCGCTGACGAAAAACCCGCGTCAACCACTTCATCAGTCCTGCTGACAATCTTTTTTTGTGTTTAATCAGCACACCAAACCAAGCCATCCGAAATTAAATTAACAAGGTTACTGTCACTTGCTAGACTTGCTGCGTGCACCTCCACACTCTGTGAATAGCACTATTGAGGTTGCTTATTGGATTCCGAAGGAGACTGTGTTGATGGTGTGTTTACACACATGTACAAGTACATGTCCACTTTTCAAGTGCTAATTGAAACTAGTTTGAAGTCAACATGTATATTTTGACAGGATGTTTAGTTTTGCACATGAAGTTGGTAATGAGATAGAGTCACACACTACAAGTAGCGCTTGTATAGGGCTTGTATAGGGCTAATAGGGCTTGTGCTGCCTCGTTTTTAGATGTTATAGAATTCTGTTCAGATTTTACTTGATAGCGTATATGTCATGTTCTCATATAAAAAAAAAAAAAATCTTAAATTCAGGGCTTGTGTAATCCTGTTAATAATTACACTTTAATCAGATTCTATTTTCTTTTCATGAAGATAAATTTAACAGCTGGACCAACTGTTTGTATAAGTACTTGCACAGTGTTGAAGATTGAGTCGATGTCACTCCATAAAAGAAGAAGAAAAACACTCTGCAAGTCTGTGAATGGGAGTGTTTAATACGTGTAGCAGTCTGCTCAGAGCTAAGTTCTCAGCTAATGTACACTGTCAAATGGAAGTGATTAGAGATTCGAGCGAGGCATGTTCCACTACGAGCTGCCAGATTATGATTTCTTCAGCGACCGCACCAAGCGGCTTTCTGCCTGCCAAATAAAATGATTCTCCATTCCTTCACAGCTGCTGTTCTGTTTGTTCTCCATTAAAAACTATTAGTCAGACAATCCCATCCTGAGCCAGACTGCAGCAACACCTGAGCAGCCTCCATCAGAAGTGTGTGCTTGACATGTAAGATAAGCACTGACAGACAGAACAAACAGATGACAAGCAGACTCCAGCTTGAGTTTCCACAAAATTTCATTAAACCCTTCGAAATCTAAGTGTAACAAATATAGAACACCTCAAACTGTAAAACGGTGTGTTGTCGGTGGATAGTTATTAAAATGTTATTATTATTATTATTACTAGTAGTAGTATTTTAATTACGTCACACAAAAATATTCCAATCCTCACAAAAACCTCTTATGAAAACAGAGTGATACGATCATGCAAGTCATTTGATATCCTTTATCAATCATCCTGAAAAGAAATTATGAATAACCATCAATAAACATGAGGTATCTTCCAGGCTAGTAAGTAGGTGGACTAATTTAATTCCAAATCAGCTTCTATGGTTTTTTTTCATGGTGAAAGAGGTACAGTATTTTTAAATCTATAGATGAAATGTAAAAATAATACAAATTTACACAGATAAAAATGTAAATAAACAGCAGACATTTTTATGATATATACAGTCGCTCCCCGACTTACGTTTTAGTTAGGTTCGGGACAGCCGAACGTGAGGTGAAAAAAAAACGTCAGTTGTTAATGTATGTTCCATATGCGTACGAAAATTCTGGGTTCAGAAAAACATTTTCCTAAGTTTTCGTCCTCGGGATACGAAAACAACCTCCTCTTACGAAATGCGCCATTCAAAATTCAAACGCGCCAATCAAAAATTTCTCACGACGCACAAGTTGCTCTCTCATTGGCTGTCTCCCAACATCCTGCCCCGCTGGCCTCCCATTGGCTAGGAGGGATGACGCAGCTGAACTTCCTGTGCCCATACTTCCTGTTTGTCACACGCGTGAAGGAGAGTTGACTGTTGGCTTGTTTTGAGATTGATCATGCAGCATTGTATTTCGTTATCGCCGAAACCCCTCTACAATTGGGACAATATTGAACCAGAAGGAGACCTTAAAGCGGAAATACAGTGATGGAGGCGATTATTTCGGCACGATATTAAAATAGAGTGCTCTGTGGGAGAAGACCTCCTATCTCGCAAGGAAGCAAATTAATATTGAATGAGGATCTCTGATCTTCCAAACAGGTACTGTAATTCCACTTTAAAATAAACACCCCGTCCATTTAAACATTTAAATAGAATTGTTCCGTCAGCTGTTGCGTGTGTGTGTGTGTGTGTGTGTGTATGAGCGAGAGAAAGAGAGAGAGAGAGAGAGAGAGAGAGAGAGAGAGAGAGAGAGAGAGAAGGAGGCTTAACTCTTTCGTTTTAAGTTTAGTTTTTTAAGTTTTTAATTCAGTAAATGTTTAATAAATGTGGCGCATAAGGAATCAAGTTAAAGTTGAGTTTGGACCTCCGATTGATCAAGCAGGGAATGCACTTTGAATGCCAAGTCTTAAAATGCTCCGGCGTCCAGCTTGTGGGCGTGACCCGCAGCGCCACAATAAACATTTAATGTGTATGCAACACACATTCAATGCATACTGTATTGTGTGTGTGTGTGTGTGTGTGTGTGTGTGTGTGTGTGTGTGTGTGTGTGAGAGAGAGAGAGAGAGATAGAGACAGGTGTGTGTGTGTGTTCATAAAAAATGTTTAATTATGATTTAGTTAATAAACAAGTTAATAAAATGGTTTAATATGTGAATAAAATGTTTAAATGGTTTAATAAATAATTTTCTTTTACTTTTAACACATATTTCATACAAAATTGGTGTACTTTTATAATTTTTAAAGGGTTTATGGGGTAGTCTTGGGAGCCTTGAAATGAATTAGGCGTTTAACATGTACAATGCGTCCCCTACTTACGAAACTCCCACGTTAGGAAAAAGGCTCTGGATTGGATTAATTTCGTAAGTAGGGGGCCGACTGTATTCAACGTACACTTGCTCACTTGAAAGATTGGAAGTCCGGATAAGCCGCGCATTGTCTCACAAGCTCCATATGTCACTTGCGGCGAGTGCCTACTTCTAGTGGAGCACGTCTCAAATCACGAAGAAAACGAGACTTCACTGCGAGAACTTCCTGTTTAACACTAAGCCTCTAATGAAATGTGCATGTTTGTCGGAACATCGTATCACACAACTTCATCATGCTGGGAGGGGAGGGAGTTTGCCCTTAAACCCCCCCAAAATATACATATAAATAAATAAATAAATAAATATTTTAACGGATTTGGAATAATATAAAAATAGCCTCTGGAGGTCGGAAAAGGCGGATTTCCACCAAAAAAAAAAAAAAATCTCATGCCTGCTTAGAGATAGGGTGAAAAGCTCAGTCATCCGTGGGGAGCTCGGAGTAGAACCACTGCTCCTCCACGTTGAGATGAGGCAGTTGAGGTGGCTCAGGCATCTAGTCAGAATATTTCCCGAATGCCTCCCTGGTGTGATGTTTTGGCCATGTCCAACCAGGAAGAGACCCCAGGGTCGACTCAGAACTCGCCCTTGGGATTAAGCCCCTTGGCTGGTCTGGGAATGCCTCGGTGTCCCCCCGAAGAGCTGGAGGAAGTGGCTGGGTAGAGAGACATCTGGAACTCATTGCTTAGGCCGTTGCCCCTGCGACCCGACCCCAGATTAAGCAGAGGAAGATGATGATGATGACTAATATAGTGGATATAAATGACTAACAACTGGACATACATTACTATGCTCACTGTTTAGTAGAAATCAAAAGAATGACTGAATAAGAAGACAGAATTTTGTGCGCATCATTACCGGAGTATAAATAATAGTGCATTATGGGCAGATTGTTTCATTTAGCTCCATTTAACTTCACTATGGGCTTACAGAGCAACAGCCAAAGCTTCAAAACAATAGCTCTTTATATCAGCAGGTTATCATCCATGGTGTACAACTAGCAATTAGATTCTGTGCTTTTCTAAATCATTCACGTGATATCAGTCATTTTGTTTTATTTTAAATTTTTATCAGATAGCACATGGAAATGAAGAAGTCCTCCAAATGCTTGGACAGACTTCGTTTGCACCGAAAGAAGTTGACCCAAACACACACTGTGTATCTCACACAGCATGCCTACTTTTGAGTTTTATTCTATTATTATTTGAGTTGAGTTTGATTTTTGACATTCAGGCTTGAGAGTTAAAACTGAAGATATGACAATAGATCAGTACAGAAACCATTAATATTTGGACAGCAGGAGTAGTCTCAAATTAGAAGTCAGCAGAAGTGTAAAATTTTCCTGGTGGCTGATATCAGGGAAATGTGAAGGTCCACAAATCCTCATTGTACGAGGCAACAGCGTATCTTCTGCGTTCTTTGTCTTTTCATTCACTATATTCAATTCCACCAGTTGGGTTTGCCTACAATGCACAATTTTTATTTTAAATTAGAAATCATTTTACAAAAAAACAATATTTTAGTATAGTTGGCCCCCAACTTACGAAGAACCCTGTGTACGAAATCCCCAGGTTACGAAAAACATTTTCCTGAGTTTCAGTCCCCAAGATACGAAACAACCCCCTCTTACGAAAAAAAATTCAAAATTCAAACGTGCCAATCAAAATTTCACACGACGCGCGAGTTGCTCTCTTATTGGCTGTCTCGCAACATCCCGCCCTGCTGGCCCCCCAGATAGAGACAGAAGGAAGCTTAACTCTTTAGTTTTTAGTTTAGTTTTTTTAGTTGTTTTAATTCAGTAAATGTTTAATAAATGTGGATGCATTTGAGCTCATCTGGAATTCCGATCCCTCAAGGAATCAAATTAAAGTTGATTTTGTCAAGCAGGGAATGCGCTTTGAATCCACGTCTTGCGGGCGTGGCCCGCAGCGCGCGTGTGGGAGAGAGAGAGAGAGACAGAGAGAGAGAGAGAGAGAGAGAGAGAGGGAATAACGCTTTAGTTTTAGTTTAGTTTGTTAACTTGTTTTAAATTCAGTAAATGGTAAAACAGGGAATGGCTTTGAATTCACGTCTTGTGGGTGTGGCCCGCAGCACGCGCGCGCGAGAGAGAGAGAGAGAGAGAGCGAGAGAAGAAATAACGCTTGAGTTTTTAGTTTTTTAAGTTGTTTAATTCAGTAAATGTTTAATAAATGTGGGCGCATTTGAGCTTATCTGGAATTCCGATCCCTCAAGGAAGAAAAGTTGAGTTTGTCAAGCAAGGAATGCACTTTGAATTCCACGTGGCCCACAGCTGGCACGAGATAGACAGACAGAGAGAGAGAGAGAGAGAGGTGTGTGTTAATAAAAAATATTTAATAATGGTTTAATTAATAAATATGTTAATAAAATGGTTTAATATGTTAATAAAATGTTTAAATGGTTTAACAAATAAATTTCTTTTACTTTTAGCACATATTTCATACAAAATTGGTGTACTTTTATCATTTTCAAAGGGTTTATGGGGTTTATCCAGACCAAAGACTGGAGCCTTGGAACGAATTAGGCGTTTAACATGGAAGATGCAACTACTACTTACAAAATCCCCGCTATACGAAAAGGGCTCTGGAACGGATTACTTTCGTATGCTGGGGGCTGACTGTATAATGTTTAAAGGTGTGGCTGTATTTGATTCACAAAAATCCAGAAGACTCTCACCTTTGGTTTGAGCAATGAGTGCTGTGTGTTCAGTACAATTACCGATTCACTAGAACTTTTCTAACATCACCACAGAACTTACCATCATATACTTATATGAACATTTCTGGACACGTGTTACTACTCTTCCATTTCTTTTAAAATCTGCACAACTGCGCTAGTTACTTCGCCTCATAAGTTATCAATCTTTACTTCAGTAATAATGACGTCCAGCTATCACAATTTGTACAAAAAAAACATCTGTTTATCAGTGATCACTCACACTCCTTATAACACTAGGGTGGACGTCATACATAAAATCTTAGATAATAAGCTTTAAACTCATCCGGCATGCACCGTAGTGTTCAAACAATCTTCATCTGTCAAGCTGCCTTCACACAGGAGCGAGAAGTGGCATGTTTGCACACTCACAACATTGACTAGTGAGAGAGGCAAATCGCTTCCTCTCAGCTCTCGTTGCCAAAGTAACGCCCTTGCATGTTTCCCACTTTGACCCCACGCTTCCCTAGAGAAGGTCAGTGAGATATTATCATTATCATATATTGTTTGAGTTTATTTTAACTCATATTATCATACATAGCTTATTATTATCATTATTATTATTATCACAGAGTACATATAGAATGGAAACTGTTGTGAATCATGAACTGGGAACAGTTCGCGCTGCTCAATGTACTTTGACTTACATCATAAAAAGAGGGCGTGGCAAACAAAAGTGAAATCACACCCAGTAGCTCTACTGCGCATGTCTGAGTTGGACAAAATCCTTTGCGTGCAGAAGCAGGTAACAAATTTCAAATTAAAATTACCCCATTAATATACGTATATTAATATGTCTGTCCACACTATGGATGGGTTAGCATGAAAGCTTATATTTCCTTTTATGTACATCTAAATGTTTATTCATTAATTTTCTGAACTGCCTAGTTCTAATTGGGGTCGCTGGGAGGGTGGTGTCTTAGTAATCTCGGAGCAACGGCAAAGCCCCCCTGGACAGCTCGCCAGGCCATCGTATAGCAGAAACACAATGATGGCAACCAATTTACCTACTCTTTACGAACAGTAGAAATGGTTCTTGTACATGCTTCTCACCACAGGCAGTAAGACACATGGCTGGCCATTGAGGGAACAGCACTGACAACTCGCTGATAGTGGGGCTTGTACTCCCGAAGTAAATGAGCACCCTACCATAGGGCCACCACTGCCCTGTGTAAAGAATCTTAGACATAAATATATACTAGTATATAGATTCAAGCACCAAAGCACATATAAGGTAATGTCACAGTTTGGTCGTGTTTGGCTGCATCTGGAACAGGATTGCTAATCGTTATTAATGATGAAACTCATAATGGTAGCAGCCTAATGTATTCAGAAGTCTGTATAACCATTCTGTCTGCCGAGTTACAAAGACATGCATCCACAGTCTCATTGAGAGAACCTCCACTGCATCATACAGCAAGACAATGAATGAACAGAAACCACCAACAACAAAGTATTTCATCAGAGCAAAACAGTGAAAGGGTTTGAACTGGCCTATGAATCTCAAACACCAGACCTTATCCCAATTGAGCATGCAATTCAAGTTAAGAATATGAACCAAACAAAGTTTTGTTTATTTCGAATTACTTTTAGCTTCTCGGTTTTTATGCTACCACTTCACAGTTATTTGCTATGCATAGCAGAGATACAGTGACCTTCACCTTCACCTATGGCATGCGAACTCTAGAGGGCATTTGTGGAATTTTTATTATTATTTAAATCCCTCTAGGTTCTTGAGATATCGCATTTCACAAAAATGACCCCTCACGAGGCAGTAGTGACCTTTCCTTGAGTCAAAGTGGACATGAACAAAGAAAATCCTTCAATGTACTGGAGATATTGCATTCACGATATGGGCCCAGACATACATACAGACATATGTAGGTACGAGTGTAAATAAAAAGAAACAGCACCAAAACATAATACCTCTGGCCATGGCGGTCACTGGTGTGGAAGCATACAAATTAAGTGGCCTGTCGCTAAAAATGCCACGCTTCAATGCGTGCTACTTTCACATAGATTTAAATAGCAGGATATGATTTCTGAGCTTTCATCTCATATTCACCGGTTGATCTCATACCCAAATCTCTTCAGTGTTCTGTCAAAATGTTGACTCACCTCCACTCGTCCTGTAGGTGGCGGCGCTCATATCGTTCCCTCACATGCGAGACACCCATGTCCGGGTGGAGCCAGTGTATCTCTCCTGTCTTCAGATGGCTGAGCCGCATCCCAAAACACGCAACACACCTCACCTTATGGATGTCCACAATCTTTTGGATAATCCCCTATAAATGAAAGATTTAAGAAAGATTTATAATAAAAATAACCACTGCCCCAAAAATAACTCCTGGGGCAAATATTATATTATTATGAAATAATATTTCATCTCTCCTATTTCATCTATAATCTTCTGCAGTGTCGCTTGTATGAAATGTTGTCATGAACATGAGCCCTGCACAATTTAACTCGGGCAAGCAGACAAATTTTCGCGATGCAAAACACCAACAAACATTAATGGAAGCACAGAACATGAACCCATTAAACAGATAATTAAACTAACAAGTTGGATACAAAAATGAACTCAAAAATCAGCCAACGAAAGGCGGTAAAAAGAAAACTCAGTGATGATCCTTCCTGCTTTTGCTCCAGAGTGTAGTCAGGAAATCCAGGGGAGACGTATTTAGTTTGTCCATTTAAGAAATCGCACTACTCTTATAACAGCAGTATTAGACACATATCACCAAGATATCGATCAGAAGCTCAATGGCTAAATCTATATAGTGCATACATGAGTAACATACCACAACATTCTCCCAAGACCATACTGAGCAAAAATAACTACCCGTAGTAGGTTTTAATATTCATTCAATTTCTGAACTGCTTAATCCTAATTAGGGTCACAGGGAGGCTAGAGCCCATCTCCGCCAACTCTGTTGTACACCCCGGACAGCTTACCAGGCCATCGCAGGGCATACACTCACACAACCATTCATACTCACACTCTTACCTAGGGGTGATTTGGAACAGCCAATTAACCTACTCTGCATGTTTTTGGACTGTGGGAGGAAACTAGAGTACCCAGAGTAAACCCACGCAAGCACAGGGAGAACATGAAAACTCTACATAGAAACACCCGAGCTGAGAATCGAACCCAGGACTTTCTTGTTGTGAGGCGGACTTGCTCAACACTACGCCACCATGCTGCCCAGATTTTAATACTGTATATATTTATCTATGGCAGACAATTAAACTGATCCAGACTCACTACATATGTGAGCTACATCATACATCAGAGAGTGTCTACTGAAAGAAAAATGAAACAAAAGAGCAGAGAAAGTATGACAAGAGAAAAAAAGTAGAGCATGAAGAACTGGATACTAATCTTCACTGAGGTGTGTTTTCAGATAAAGTGCTTGCCTTGTGCACTGTGTAGCATTTGTGCTGATACAGGCGGGGGTACATTTTATATATTCTATACTAAATTAACAATCTAAAAGTGCCATATTAATCTATTAATTGATAGGAAAATAAATGACCAAATATTTTACTCTCTGGATACTTTTTGATGTAAAAACTAAAATGATTGTCATCACACTTTTTACATATTACCTGCATTGTGGTTAAACAAGTTACTTTTACTTACTGTAACTCAAAATAATCACATTATAAATTACTTTATTATCAAAACAGTCATGTTAGTAATCGCTCGACACTTTCAAGTTATTTTCATTCAAACATTTCAAATTTTTGGGCAGCACAGTGGTGCAGTGGTTAGCATGTTTGCCTTACAGCAATAAGGACCTGCGTTCAAGTACCAGGGATTGACGTAAGTGTTTGTGTCTGCAGTTTGCATGTTCTTCCCATGCTTGTGTTGGTTTCCTCTGGGTACAGCAGTTTCCTCCCATAATTCCCAACATGGACATTATGTTAATTGGACATTCCATCCTGCCTCTAGGTATGAGTGAGAATAACTGTGTTATCTCAATAGTACATGCAGTATATTGGCTATAGCCTGATAACAGCTGTTAAGATGTCAAACTGAAGTTTGTATTTCCATGTATGCGCTAAGCATCAGTATGCAGTCATCCCTTGAATATCGCGGATGATGTTGACCAGACCTGGCCGCGACATTCGAAAAACTGCGAAGTAGGAATGACACGCCCCCCCCATTTCTACCATGTTGTCTCATTTCTATGTTTTCGCGTCTATACAATATCAAGAAGTGTATATTAAATGTTACACAGTTATATGCATATGTAAATACTATAATGTATTAAAATTTAAATAGAATTTATATATAAATACTTAAATGTACTGTACTCACCTCTGACTTCTCCGCGGTGCAGGACGTTTACAAACACTATACAGTAAGATCACAAAATCACAAAAAATCCCGCGGGAATGTGCTAAGCAACAGCGTCACGCGTCTAAGCCGATCAGCTTGCGAGATTGAAATGAGTGGGCGGGAGGCAACAGCATCACACATCTAATCCAATCATCTTGCGAGATTGAGTTGAGTGGGCAGGAGGCAACAGCGTCACGCGTCTAAGCCAATCAGCTTGAGAGATTGAATTGAGTGGGCGGTCCCTGCCTGAACTCAGGAGGAGGGGCACTTCATTCAGTCTGTCGGAAACAATGGACGCAGCCTGCCTTGCTTGCCAACATGTGAGTTTCAGCACGAATTTTAAATTTTTTATGAATATATTTATTTTATTTTATTTTTTATTAGAATACCGCGATGTACCAAGACCATGATGCTCAAGTCACGAAGTGGCAAGGGATGACTGTATAATCAGCACAGACGTAAAGTAAAACCCAATTTTGTTCCACACTTGGTATGCTGATGAGCGTTCTTCTGATGGATTTATAAAGAAGACAGCAAAGCAAAATGGGAAAATCCACTCAGATGTTCAGTAAATAATTTACAACAATATCACTGCTAATGCTACATGAAGAGAGAATTGCAGGACATATGTGTTTGTCTAGCCTTCAAAATAAGAAACACCATCACTGTGTGGCTAATGGAAAGAAAATATTAGCAAAGTTTCAACATAAAAGAGAAATTTCTAAATAAATTCTACATAAACCCCTCAAACTGTGAATATATTATGTGGAAGTTATAGATAAAAAAAAAACACATGTAATATATGATAATTTTAAGTGAAAAACCTTAAGACATACAAGAAAGTG
Source organism: Plotosus lineatus (assembly GCA_024760905.1). Lineage (NCBI taxonomy): Eukaryota > Metazoa > Chordata > Actinopteri > Siluriformes > Plotosidae > Plotosus > Plotosus lineatus. The sequence goes on from CM045728.1 coordinate 45,110,260, forward strand.
GGATAAATAGATGGTTTGCACAGACTGCTTAAAAAGAATTCCAGGATGTTTCAAGGACATTTCCAGGATATTGTGCAAATTTTCAAGGACATTCTGATCATTATAGAATACGTGAAATCAACACATTTGAAGATGTATTATAGAAAAATTAGGTTTGAGGTAAATAATACTAATAAGCCATACTTTTATTTAAGTTATTTAATTCTGTTATATCTAATTCAAGATACAAATGATATTGTTTTTATCATCTAGTTTTCTTTTAATTCTTTGGTTTTTTTTTTGCAAATTCATTGTCCAAAACAACCTGATGGGCTGTTTTTTCCCTTTGCTGTTCTTTTCACAGCATTTGCTTCAGTGAAGAATTTAATTTTCCCTGTTTCCTTGGCTTTATTGTACAGACTGTCAGCAGTTTTATTCAGGTGAAGCTCACGTGTGATTCTTTGTGATTTGAGATTAGATTTCATAAATTATTTTAAGTCATAATATTAATGCAGTTATACCTCGGCTTACGTCGTTAATTGGTTCCAGGAGAGACGACATAAGTCAAAAACGACTTAAACCGAATTAGCTCGTCACTAGGCTAGGCTACACCAAATTTACTTGCATAATATTATACATAACATGTGTATGTATGTGTGTATATATATATATATATATATATACACATGATTCGCTGTGGCGACCCTTGAGAAAGGGAAAAAAGCTGAAAGGATAGAATATATCACACACACACACACACACAGTGAACCCTCACTTTACGCGGTTAATGAGGACCGAGACCCTCTGCAATGCCGAATTTCCGCGAAGTAGGATCGACCCCCATGACTGACGTATACGTACATGTATATGTGTATATAATATCAATAAATACATATTTAATGCTATAAATCAGGGGTCAGGAACTTATGGCTCACGAGCCAGATGTGGCTCTTTTGATAACTGTATCTGGCTCACAGATAAATCAGGTGGCCTTTCTTAACAGAATAACGAATACATAATTTCACTGTCATTTAAATAAAAATACAAAAAAAAAGCCATCAAATAAAACAAAAACAGACGAATAAATCTCGCGAATTTAAATCTATACATCTATTTTCAATGCCATGTCACTGGAGCGCGAAGTGGAGAGCCAGCCGCTTTGTGGGCGGGTCCGATACCTTGAAACTCTAATTTTATTGGATTATAACAACAGCCTCAGACTGCGCGTGTTGTTTTTGAATAAAGATATAAATTTCCCTCGTTTTTGATCAGCTCATTTCCACAAAGCCAAGCACAGCTGGCAAGTACACACAAATGGACCGACAGGGAAAAACTTCAACCCGCAGAGCAGCTGATTGCCAAAACTTGGGACGCGCTTCCTGTCACAAACACTGCCGCGTGTGAGTCCAGTCGTGTCGAGTCCTTACCCCGTGTCAACCAGATATAAAGACATCAGCAAAACCCTGCAGCACCAGAAGTCGCATTAATAGTAAGCAGTGCTGTAGTGCTGGATGCCGACACCGTCTACCCACTTGTTTAAGTGGCTGAGTTGTGTGTACTGACTTAATTTGGTCTACTTTATAGTTGATCAACGTAAATTTCCACGACTGTGTAAATAAAAAGTGGAGATGAAGTGATGAATAGTTTCAAAGCCAAAGCCACACGCTCCCCGCGATAAAGTTGATGAGCCATACGATGAAGTTATGGGAAAGAATAGTGGAAGCTAGACTCAGGGCAGAGGTCAGCATTTGTGAACAACAGTTTGGTTTCATGCCAAGAAAGAGCACCACAGATGCAGTGTTTGCCTTGAGGATGTAAATGGAGAAGTACAGAGAATGTCAGAAGGAGCTGCATTGTGCCTTTGTGGATCTGGAGAAAGCATATGACAGGGTGCCGAGAGAAGAACTGTGGTATTGTATGAGGAAGTCTGGGGTGGCAGAGAAGTATGTTAGAGTGGTGCAGGACATGTATGAGAGATGTAAGACAGTGGTGAGGTGTGCTGTCGGTGTGACAGAAGAGTTCAAGGTGGAAGTGGGACTGCATCAAGGATCAGCTCTCAGCCCCTTCTTGTTTGCTATGGTGATGGACAGGCTGACAGATGAGGTTAGACAAGAATCTCCATGGACTATGATGTTTGCAGATGACATTGTGATCTGTAGTGAGAGCAGAGAACAAGTGGAGGAAAATCTAGAGAGGTGGAGGTATGCCCTGGAAAGGAGGGGAATGAAGGTTAGTCTCAGTAAGACAGAATACATGTGTGTGAACGACAAGGATCCAAGAGGAACGGTGAGGTTACAGGGGGCAGAGATAAAGAAGGTGGAGGATTTTAAGTACTTAGGCTCAACAATCCAGAGCAATGGAGAGTGTAGAAAAGAGGTGAAGAAGCACGTGCAGGCAGGTTGGAATGGATGGAGAAAAGTGTCCGGTGTGATGTGTGATAGGAGAGTATCGGCAAGAATGAAGGGAAAAGTGTACAAGACGGTGATGAGGCCAGCGATGTTGTATGGTTTAGAGACAGTGGCCCTGGGGAAAAGACAGGAGGCAGAGTTGGAGGTAGCAGAGATGAAAATGTTGAGGTTCTCTTTGGGAGTAACGAGGATGGATAGGATCAGAAACGAGTACATCAGAGGGACAGCATATGTAAGCTGTTTTGGAGACAAAGTCAGAGAGGCTAGATTGAGATGGTTTGGACATGTGCAGAGGAGGGATAGTGAGTATATTGGTAATAGGATGCTGAGGCTGGAACTACCAGGCAGAAGGCCTAGAGGAAGACCAAAGAGACAATTCATGGCTGTGGTGAAGGAGGACATGAAGGTCGTTGGTGTAAGAGAAGAAGACGCAAAGGATAGGGTGAGATGACGGCAGATGATTTGCTGTGGCAACCCCTGAAGGAAAAAGCCGAAAGGAAAAGAAGAAAGAAGAAGATAAACACACACACACACACACACACACACACACACACACACACACACACACACACACACACACGTGCACTCAGCCTTTTTTAAAAATAATTTTTCCATATATTTTTTGAAAACCGACATATAATTGAGAACGACTTAACTCGAAATGACTTAAGTCGAGGTATAGCGGTACTTCCCAAAAGATGGCACTACAACAGGGGTGGGCAATCTTATCCGCAAAGGGCCGGTGTGGGTGCAGGTTTTCACTTCAACCAAACAATAGCTACACCTTCCACCTGTTTCCACCAATCACTGATCATCAAAAGAAAAGAAAAAAAAACTAGATTGGCCATTACTGTTTCAATTCTGAAGTGGAGCCATCTTGGTGAGATCACCTCGCTTTAAGTCTTAAACATATCAAGAACTATAGAGATTCGTAAGAGCAAGTCAGAATTTGTTTTCTAAAATGTTATGCTGTGCTGTGGGGTCAGAGTGGAAAAAGTTTCACATGTCCACATACCATGGACAACATTTTAGGACAAAAGAAGTTGATTGTAGTTAAAAGAAATTAGGATGCATTTCCAAACCTTTTGACATCAAAAGCATGACATTAAAAACATTATGACCAATGATAGATGAGGCGAATAACATTCATCAGTACGCAACACTGGAACAGTAAATTCTGATTAGTCCATTATAAGGGAACTAAACAATGGTATTCTGAGTGGGCAATGCTTCAGTGAGAATGACAGATACTGACAATTTGTTCCAGTCGCTTCGATTGGGTGGAATCCTAATCATCATACTTTAAAATGGAAAAAAAAAAAATCACTCAGATCCTTAGGTATGCTCATTTTTCTTGTTTCCATCACATCAACGTTGAGAACTACAATAATATACTATTATCAAAATATACGGTCTAGTAGACACCCAAGAGATATGCAGTTGTGCAGATACTGGTAACCAGCCTATCTGCCACCAAAATCGCTGGTATCGGAATTTTTCTCTATTCTGCTTGCTAATTATCCAAAGCTACTGCTCTATAGTTGAATGACTTTGTTTTGATTTTGTAATACTGTATTAATCCCACAAGGGAACACATTTGGGCTCTCAGAGAGCAGTTGGGGTTAGATGGCTTGTCTAGGGCACTTCAGTCATGAAGGTGGAGGAAGGGAAGGTGCAGCACACTTCCCCACCGCCACACATTTTTCCTGCTAGTTTGGGAATCTAACCTTTCAGTCCCAAGACTGTTTCGCTATCCATTAGGCTATGGCTGCCACTTATTCACTGCACTGCTAACATATGATTGGCTGATTAGACACGTGCATGAGTAATAGGCGTACAGATGTTCCTAATAACATACTTTGCAAGTGTAAATTCTCACTGTGCACTTGAAACAGACTGTAAAACCTTAGACAAGAATGCTCTGAAATATTACACTCATGGTGTTGAATGTACAAATTATTTTCTTCCAAAACACATGCTGCAGTGTTATAACAAAGTTACTGTGCTGTTAGAATAAAAACTATAATTTTTCATCAGCTTCACGAAATGCACCTTTATGTCAGTGGAATCCCCGTGTCTGATGTTGCTTGCCCATGTTGAGGGCTCACTGCTGTTTTCAAAATAGTGGAAGACTTTGAGCACACGCTCCAGGGTCCCGGCTGGCCGCTCCATCCCTCCACTGAAGCGTGGTTTCACCCCTTGA